>LFMI01000847.1:14907-43126 GCA_001050175.1 Trichoderma parareesei | reverse complement strand
TCTCTCTCTCTCTCTCTCTCTCTCTCTCTCTCTCTCTCTATTTCTAACTGATACCATCCATTAAGATATCTTATGTAGCGGTACCCCCAACCACCACGGAGGACACGCAGATTGCTCCGCATGAGCCACCTAGGTATATTACAACGTTCACAACATGTCCTTTGCTTCCCACTGCATGTGTTTGATGCTAGATTGACCACATTGTTTCAATTTTCAACCATGTGCCAATCAAGCCGTCTTCCTTAGCGGTGAAATACCCAAAAGACTTGGAAGATTCCCATCAACGACTCCAACTGAGCATCTGCCATCTGCCAGCTCAGAAGAACTTGCCGGGGACCGAGGTGGAAATCTCAGTCACAAGCTGAGCGTCATCCTCCTCTCCAGACTCCGCCAATGGGCGATCGAGAGCGTCGAACCGCTCGCCTCGCATCTTGGCCAGAGTGAACTGCATAGAGAGCCTGAGCGCTAGGGCAATGAAGCCCCAGATGATGCCCCCAACAGGCGCAGCCACAAAGGCTCCAAAGGCGCCCCAGTCGCCCGCGTACAGGCCCTGCTCGAGCAAGATGAGCTCGCCGCCGCTCTTTGCGTCGCCGTAGTAGATGGCACCGTAGATGAAGACGGTCAGGATGCCGCCCAGCCCTCCCACGACGACCTCGAACCCGCGCCACCAGTAGAACGTGTCAAACAAGCCGAGACACAGCGCGGGAATCGTGGCCGCCGACGCGAGGTCGCTGATGAGGAAGATTTGCAAGATGGACGGCGCCTTGAGAGCAATCACCACCGTGGGGATGATGACCAGGACAACAATCACCCGGATGATCCAGATATTCAGACGGTTGCGGAAAAGGTCGTTGGACGCGGAGGAGATCATGGCCGACTGCAAGCTGTCAAAGGCAGAGACGCTCAGGCTGACAACCATGACCAGCACGATGCCCACGACCCAGCTCGGCAGCTGCTCCAGCAGGGCAAAGAAGGCAAGCGACCCGTCAATGTCCGACTCTCCCGGCCAGGCGCCGGTCCAGGCAGCGATGAGGCCCGTGGCACCAACCAAGGTGAGGATGCACAGGACGGCCACCGTCGCAATAGAGACACCCACCCACAGGTCCTTGTCCGTCTTGGACGAAAAGGTGCGCAGCCAGAAGTTGGACAGGAAGAAGTCGTTGGTCAGCACCGCCACTGGGAGAATGTACACCAACTGCCACCCCACAAGGCTGGCCTTGGTGAGCCCCGACGAGTCGATGAGGTCGCGGTCAATCTCCGCCTTGACACCAATCGTGATGGTGGCAATGATGATGAGCCCAACCACCATGGCTCCCTGAATCACGTCCGTCAAAAACGAGATTCTGAAACCGCCCAAAGCTAAGAAACCGCACACGCAGAGACGCGCATGTTAGCCAAATTCTTATGGACAGGCAAGAACGAAAGCACCGTGCCAGACTTACAGGTATAGATCGTGGTGACCGCACACTCAACGATAATCACCGGAAGCCCGTCAAGGCCCGTCAGAGCGTTGACAACCTGTCCGACGGCCGACAGCTCTGCTACCATGTAGAGGAACAAGGTGACGAGGGTCATGAAGCTCAGATACAGCATAGCAACCGTGCCGTATCGGTTGCGCGTCCACTCCGTCAAGACAAATCCGTCGGGGCACTTGCGGCGAATCATGGGGCCAAGGGCGGCGAACACGAGCAAGGGAAGCGCCGAAGCCAATGCGTAGACCACGACGCCCTGAACACCAGCTATCGTTGCGAGCTCCGGGTACGAAAACAGGATGCCGGATCCCAGGGCTGCGGCAGTCAGCACGACACAAATCCAAAAAGGGGGGAAAGGGCAACAGGGGAAGGGGATCTGGAGCGGCAGCACGTTTCCCACGCAAGCATTAACTTGATCGAGTAGTCACGGTACAATCTCAGCTTCGTTGCCGCAGCTGCAACATCTCCCCCAGGCAGGACTAGGCCCTGTTACGGTGCCCCTAGTAATAGGACGCCCGAACCACATCTGCCTGGAGGTTGGATCTTGCAACGCTGCTTCAACTCGGCGCCCGTAGTGAGCCGCATCCTCTCCCCCCCATCTTGTCCCCGGCGATGGACATCTTGATTCTCATTCTCATTCTCATTCTCATTCTCATTCTCAATTTCCGCCTCGTCCTTCTCTTCCTCGTCATTGTGTCTTTCTTTCCCCAGGCTCACAGCGGCGAAAGTATGAAACTCACGCCGTAGAACCCCTTCGATTAGTAGTCAAATGAGAGAGACGTATCGCGGCGGGGGACAGAAGGGGGGAGAAGACGAAGATTGCGTTTGTGGGTTACGAACCTGTTCAGCCTCTTGGATAATACCCATTTCAGATAGTCATCTCTTCCGTGAATTGCTGTCCCCTTGTCTGGCTTCCTCCACGCAAGCGAGACGCAGTCCTGCGAGCTCTTGACGTACAATCGCGCGTGATATGGCGTGCTTGGGCGGTTGCTCCAGCCAGCCATATGGGATCAAGGTGCTGTAGTCGACGTTGCTGCTACCGCTCCGCGAAACATTTCTCTGTTCGAGACAGAGTTCACCGAGCACATTGATTGCTCTCGTTCACGACTCACCAGAGGCGATAAAGTTGAAGGCCAGAGGCAAAGCTGTGATTCATGCACACATATTAGCAAAGCCACACGGAAGTGCTGAGAAGAGGACGCCGTATGTGCAATGTCTGACCAGTCTGTGTCCTGTTGCCGGAGAGAAAGTCCGTGTTCGGTTGCTTTCTCATCTTCCAAGCAATGCTCGTGCCCAAGATGCTAGAATACACATCTACGTTAGCCTCAGGAGATGCTTCGCTTCGATTGCCCAAATCCCGTCCTTGCTATTTCATCGAAGTCTCTCTCTCTCTCTCCCTCTCTTTCTTTGTCTACTTCCGTCTCACTTTCACTTCTTGCGAGGTGAGGAGAGAAGCACTGAACGGGTAACATCGTTTTATACGCACAGGAAGAAGCCATAGGTGACATAGATGATGGCGTTGGACGCGGCGAAAGACGGCTGGCCCATGTTGAGCAGAAAATGTCAACAGATACAGTACTGTGGGATCGTCTAGTTGTTTTCCGCACAGGGGCGCCGAGTGTGCTTCGACTTGGATGTTGAAGCGAAAGGTAAATCACCTTGAGTATGGCAGCGAAGAAAGAAGAGAGAGTACCTGGCCAGAGGGAGAAATCTCTGCGCCTTTTAGTAAGGTACCTATGAGATATCTAAGGTACCTTAGCTAACTAGGTTACTGCTACCTAGGCGGTACTAGTCCAGAACCTAAGAATGGTACCTCTGGTAGGTGCCTGTCTGCTCCCCATCTACTGTATCTATGCACCCCTAACTACCTACCTAGGTACCTTCTATGTACGTTAGCTGGTACAGTAAGATACCTAGGTAGCCACCATGAAGTAGGTACTTGGTACCTAGTCTAGTAGTAAGAGTATAGGTACCTAAGCGTACATTCCTATTATACTACTATAAAGCTTAAAATATATTCAAGCAAAACTTGTAGCTACTATTTTTTTTTATTAAATAACATTATAGTAAGTGCTTTATTATAATATTTTTTATAGTTGTTTTATATATTATATAAAAGAAGTTTAGGTTTAGAAATATTAAATAATATTTTATATAATAATAATTAGTAGTAATAGTTTAGTATTTATAATATTATTTTAATAAAAGAATATATAATAGTACTATATAAAAGTCTTAGTTTAGTATTACTTTAATTAATAAAAATAGTATTTGTAAGTCTTATATAAGAATACTATAATAATAGCTTAAAGAGATGCATTTTTATAATAATAAACTAAAAAAATTTTATTACTAGAAATATATATTAGTTTTACTTCTTATAGCAGCTATAAGGCATGTGGCCTTATAAGCTTATAGCTCTTTTATAGCGGCTCTATTATAAATACTCTTACTCTTATAATAATAGTAATACGACTATTTATTTTATTTATTACTAAATATATTACTTATTATATATATTTACTAAGTATTATTATTAGTCTTAATTTATCTTAAAATACTATAAGCTTATATAATTCTTAAATAAGTTTAATTTAGGAACTAGGTATTTTTTAGGTAATAACATTACTGTATAGGTAGGTAGTAGATACCTACCTACCTACTTACTTAGATGGGAGGCACCTGGTAAATATCAGAGTAATACCTATTAGAGGTAGGTAGTAGGTAGGTAAGGTGCAGAGGTTAGTAGGCACCTAAAGCGAACCGCGCTCAGTTCCGGCATCACATGACGTAGCCCAGCTTCAAGTCAATCATCATCTGGCCAGCTTACCTCCAAGCTACTACATGTATTCGCTGCAGCAGTAGCTTGACTATCGTTTGACCAACCCACCCTGGCAGCTTTCTCTCGTGCAGCATAATGATTGTCTGCTTTTCTATCGCGTTGCTTTCGCCTTGATTGTCTATAGCTGGGCCGCCATTCTCGCGGCCGGGAATCTCCTACAGCTGAGGCGCCTGTTCATTCTCTCCGTCTCTTACTCCCCCCCTCCCTCTCTCTCGCTGCCTCTCACCATGGCTACCTGGACCACGATTTTGGTGGCCTATCTCTTAGGCGGCGTGACTTTTGTCCCTCTGTTGGTTGCGTTTGTCTTCCTCTACGGATACTACAACCTGCCGTACCGACGCGCCCTCGGATTCCAGGAGGATTATGACGATGTCAGCATCATCCGTCCCGGCGACGACACGACTGCGCTCGACGAGGCCAGGAGGGCCAGGAACAACAGCGATTCCAAGAGGACAAACGCCGATGTTGATGTCGCCGCCGGGTATTTTGCCGTCTGCCGCGAATATACCCCCATGGGCATCAACGCAAAGCCCGTGGAACGCTCAACCCCCATCGGCTCCGCCACAGTGACCCCTACAAGTCCGAGCGTCTACCAGACAATGTATAGGAGTATATTCGACCGCAAGGCTGCTGCCAGCTCGATGGACAGTAGCAGCAGTGTCAGCCAACGACCCAAGAAGGCAGGCAACGTCTTTTACGTGGTGCTCAGGTACGTTTCAGCCCTTCCTATTTCGCCATTTGCACGTTGGCGCCTTGACCATTTACTGATCAGCTCTGCAGACATGGACACTTGATGTTATTCGACGACGAAGAGCAGCTCGAGGTACGACATGTGATATCCCTGGCGCACCATAGGATAGGACTGTATTCCGGAGGCGACGTGACCCCCGAGGGCGAGCTATTCATCAAACGAAACGCGATATCCTTGACGCGAAAACCCAACGAATCCGACCATACTCCCGACAATCAGGCGTCGAGGCCGTTCTACCTGTTTTCGGAGAATTGTTCAGCCAAGGAAGATTTCTACTTTGCCATGCTGAAGAACCAACAGCATACGTTCGGGTTCGAGCATATCGCGCCCAACCCCAAGCAGTTCGAGCTCAAGTCTATCATTTCACTCGTGCAGAAGCTGCACTCTTCAGAGGACCAGGTGCACTCGCGCTGGATTAACGCGATGATTGGAAGGATCTTTCTTGGCGTGTACAAGACCAGGGACCTGGAAACGTTTATACGCGAGAAGATCACCAAGAAGATCTCGCGCGTCAAGCGTCCTTCGTTCCTCACCAACATTACGATTCAGCAGATCGACACGGGAGATGCTGCGCCCTACTTCGCCAATTTGAAGCTCAAGGATCTCAATGTTGAGGGAGAGTGTGTCGTGGAGGCCGACTTAAGGTACACCGGCAGCTTTCGAATTGAGGTTGCTGCCACCGCGAGGATCGATCTGGGCGCGCGGTTCAAGGTTCGAGAAGTCAACTTGATTCTTGCCGTCGTTTTGCGCAGGCTGGAAGGTCACGTTCTATTCAAGATCAAGCCGCCTCCCAGCAACAGGATCTGGTTCTCCTTCCAGACAATGCCAAAGCTGGAGATGACCATCGAGCCCGTCGTCAGCTCGAGACAAATCACATATACCGTCATCACGCGTCAGATAGAGAATCGCATCAAGGAGGTCTTTGCCGAGACATTAGTTCAGCCATTCTGGGACGACGTTCCCTTTTTTAACACGGAACACAAGCAGCTGAGAGGCGGCATTTTCGAAGGCGACGATGCAGTCAGGCCCTCCTCGCAGCCTGCCGAACCCTTGGCCCAGATTGGCGACGGTGAAATCCCTGATCTCCTTGACGCTGGCGTAGCCCAGACACTGGACGACGCTCAATCCATAGACAAGAGCCAATCAACGCCAGTGATAGACGCTCTTGAGCCGGCGACAAGGCCCCTAAGAAAGACGTCGGATAAAGTAGCAAGTGCCCTGCCGGCTGTGGCGTCGTCAACCAGCGTGGACCTGGCTCCTCCGGCTCCGGTTCATTCTCCTAGGATTGTGAAGCCCGCCACCGAACCCATTGTCGGAACCGAAACAACACATGCTGACCTGTTCAAACCATCAACGTCTCCGCCGGACCATGCCATGAACCACATGGCAGCACTGCGCTCCAGGTCCCAGGACGCCTCACCCATATCCATCACTAGGAAGCTGTCACAGTCCACCCTCGTCTCTCGGCGGTCGTCTTCCTCGTCAAAGGAGCTGCACGGCAACGCAGCCGGAGAAGACGAATCGAATGCAGACTCCAAGCCTATGCTACAATATACCGCGTCTTCCTTCGGCGTAGCGGCGGCATCTGATTCCGATCTCTCTCGCACCCCTACTGCCGGCTCGATCAAGTCCCAGGCAGGCTCCATCAGCCGCAGCCTGTTCCAGAGGCGTGACGCCTCCGGTTCCGGTGCCGCAGCATCTCTTGAGGGCGAGGCTATGGTGCAAAAGAGGAACACCTTGGCAGCGGTCACCAATGCAGCTGTTCAGGCAAAACAATGGGGTTGGAACGCTATCCAACGGCAAAGAGAGGCCTTGAGGAACAATGAGAAGAGCATCGCCGTTGATTTGAGCCAGCCCATGGGTCGAGGGCAACCCCTTCCGCCACCAGGGACACCACTTCCAATGCCAACAAATGGAGGCACTAAGATAGGGCCTGTCCCCACGTCTAAGCGGAGATCCCCAAACCTCATCCTAGAGGAAGAGACTGCCCTTGCAGCCGAGGACAGCCAGGGCGTTGCGCCTTCGCCTGGGAGGCACCATTCTCCGCCGCGGAGGAGGCGACAAGACAGCCAGCAACAAGACGACTACAGCCCGAATATCCTTGTGGTCGCTGCGCCGGACGATTCACAGCCCACTACTCCCGCCATTGAGGACGAGGCACGTCAGACTGAGCTTTGGAATGGAGAGCTGCCGACAACAGCGCAGCAGGAGAGTGGCAAGCAGGACGCCGCTGATGACGCCGCCGGCAGGCCTATTCCGATAAGCCCATCGACTTTTGCACAGCCGAATGACGACGATGACTATTCCGCATGGCTGGTAGACGACTAGACTCTTCTAACGCTCACATCTTTCAGCTATGCGTCTCACATCACTAATTGCGGGTTATTTGGGGGCTATCACCCAGCTATTCGTCTGCTTCACAAATTCTTGCTCTTCCCTTTCCTTTCTTCTGTCATAGAGTCACTTGTATAAAATAAATAGAACGGAAAGGTTCTCTCTAAGCCAAGAGGGCAAAGAGAAACTCCTAGGCTATGTAGGGACGACACATCTTTGTATTTTAGCGTTGGCGTTCGCGAGGCGGGGAGGCAAGGGGCATCAATTACCAATGATCAGTTGCATATTGAGTTGAATAACGTTCTCATCCTCTCTCCATCCCTTATCATCGAAGCTTTCAGTGTCTGACAGTAAACCATATTCGCTTGACTACCAGTCCAGCGAAACGCCTTCCATTCTGGCGTGCAACTCATTGATTAGGGGCTCCGTCACTACTTGTTCGTGATGCATCTTGCTTCTCAGCCTTGTGCGAGTCCAGAACACGGGGCAGTCATGGCTGTCACACGCAACCTCTTCCAGTGGGCCAAGCCCTTCACAGCTTTGGCAGATGCGCCTTATTTCGTCGTACTTGCGCTCCACCGCCACCAGCTTCGATTGCAGCGCCAGCAACGAGTCTGGCACCTTGGCAAAGCAGAAGCTGCACAACGACATCTCTGCAGAGCTGACAACCTTTCTGCCACAAACCAAGCAGTTAATCGACTGCATATACGCCTCTAGAGTCCGCTTTTTGTGGCCGTGCCCTTTGGTTCGCTGAATCCGCCGGATTTTGGGCATCGCCTCATACCACTGTCTCACGTTGGCGCCGACGAGGTTAAATATCCGCTCCAGGGGAGGTATCAGGTTCTTGGTGATGTAATAGTCCGCATCCAGCTGCCAGTGAGGGTTGCGAAGTAGCTCCTCCGGCGAGACACACCGGTCGATGAGCCGAGCGCCCGGCGCTCCCGTAACCACCACATAGGGCACCCGTTCGCCGTACTGCGGCTCTGCCCTCGAGTCTTGTAGCATCTTTCTCGCGCTGATCATAGCCCCAGCAGGTGGTAGGCCATGCTCAGAATAGGATCCTAGGCGAACTTCCTTGGCAAAGCAAAAGTCCTGGATCGACACTCTACCACCCATCACCTTCCTACACTGTTCCTGGAAGTAATCCTTGACTTGGCTCAGGTCCGCTGTTTCGAACAGTAGTCTCAGAGCCTTCTCCTCGATCTTCTGCTCTGCCGGAGTACCGTCACGGCGTACAGTTTCTATGCCTTTGGCATCAAAATCGGGCTTGACCTGATCCTTGCTCTCGTACTTGTACCCGACGTAGCGTTTCTTGGCGAGGAGAACACAAGGATGGTACACTTTTTCAAACTTGAGCTTGACTGGCTTGGGGTTCCTTTCCGTGATGACCTGAGCAATCTCCTGTCCTATGACGAAGGCCTCATCCCTGGATCGACCTTTGAGGTAGACGAAAAGGCTATCAGTATCGCCGTAAACCACTTCAGCGCCCCATCGCTCCACCGAGTGAATGTACGCAGTGGCCCTCTCCAGCGTCTCGCGACCAGTCTGCACAATGCTGTCCGCAATCTCCGAGCACGGCATTCGACCTGAGAAGGAGGCCGACGTGTAGCCATAGGTCACGTTGGCGAGTAGCTTCAGCGCAAGCTGTCGATTGTTCAGTAGCCGCTGTAGAGTCTTGTCCTCCCGATCCTGCTTCATTCCGCTCTTGACCATGATTCTTGTCTCCAGAATTTCCGTCAACATCTTGGCGAGTAGGGACTTACGGACCTCGGCTTTCGCATACATCATGCCATTGGGCGCGATGTTGATATGCTTCGCCAACAAGCTCAACAGCCCGTCTTGTCGTCTGTACTCGGCGAAGCCCATCTTGCTCTTACCTCGCCAGTCCGGGATGCGCCCCAAGAACGTTGAATAGCAGTAATTGTATGCGATCATGATGCTTGGGTAGAGACTCTGGAAATCAAGCACAACCAGGGGGCTGCTGTAAAAGGCACTTTGGGGCTCCATCACCAATGGTAAGCACTCAAGAGCATTTTGCTGGCCGACTTGCTTCCGACTCGGGGAGACAAGCATGAAATTCTCCGGCTTTGCGATCCTGAACATGATGGACTCGACTTTGAATTGCGAGCCGCGAGAGAAGACGGAAAAGAAATCGACGCCTAGAAGCCTTGCCTGCTCGCTCGTCCTCGATATGAGCTCGTTGGACTCCAGAATCTCCAGGTCCAGTCTGGTCCGTGTGCGGTAGTATCTCACGAGTCTTACCACGTCCTGCAACTTGCCGCTGCGGTGCCAAGATGTGAGACACCTCCATGGATAATGAGGTATGCGACGGTGCAAAAGATGCCAAACCACATTTTCCATCGTATATTGGAGGAGGTTGACTTCGCCACGCATTGCCCTCCATATATTGATCATATGCCTTCCTGTTACGCGAATACTCGAGGTTGTGTTGAAGCCCCATTGATCGTTTTCCTTGCCAAAACGCCCGTTGGATTGCGTCTTCATCCTGGAGAATTCACTGCAAAGGTCGTAGTCATACTTCAGCCTCGCTCGTTCAATGAGATAGCCCCACGAGCTTCCATGCACTTCATAGCCAGTCAGTATGTCTGGATCATAGAATCTGACAATCTCAACCATCCTGTTGAGCAAATCCAACTCTGACGACTCTTCAGCAACTTCGTCCGGCACCAGACTTCTGATTCGCTCGGCTAGAACACTGTCGACCGACTGGACCAAGACTCCAGACCCGGAGGATCCCGGCAATTCAGGAGTCGCGCTACTCGTTGCTTCGTCGTCTTTCCAGTGCCAAAAGATGCATTGTATCTCGTCTTCCTCGGGATTGGGAACGAAATTCCCCCTTGTATTGACGTGGATTTCGAGGCTCATTGTGCTCATGTATTGAGCCTCATGTGGGACAGCCGAAGAGGGCTGTCTCTGGCTGTACTTGAAGTTGTGTTTGGTCCTTGGCGTTGGGCCGTCTATCTGAGATAGCCATGGACGGGTCAACCTAGGTTTGGCCCTTCTCACGTCAGTCGCATTCTGAACCATCCATCTAGCAACCTCATCGCAGGAAGGGGGAGATCGGACAATCTCCCAGCCTCTCCATGAGCAATGTTCCTTCAATCGCTGTTCATTTTGCCACATGTCGGCCTCGCGGGAGAGGCTCATATCGCTATCGTGGCTAATCCCAGCCGGGGCGGCATTGCCCGTTGGATCGAAATCAGGTAGAAAGGGCAAAGTATTGCTAATCAAGTGGAACTCCCTGCCGGCATACTCGCGTCGCCGCAATGGAACATCAGCCTCTTCGCTGTAGAAAGCGTCCTGGTATATGACGTCCGGACAGCCGCGCTCACTTTGACAAGTGACATCGGCTACAGAAGGAGGAGGAAGAGCATATGCCATGAAGCGACTGGAACCTTGAGTCTTTGTCTTTATTGCATTGACTTGTGAGGTCTTGAAAACTTCGATATGCTGTAGCGAATCAGGTTGCGGTTGGAGGCAGGAGCGTGGTTCATCCACGGCCGTTGAGGAAGGCAAAGATTTTCCCTGGTGCGTTACATTATGCTTGGCCCTCTTTGCAATGCTGTCATCTGGCAATGATGCTGTCCGTTTACCTACTGACCTGATCTCCGAACCAGTCATAGCCCTTAGGCCATGTGCATATGCGAGTCGATTGCGCTGAGCAGCTTCAACTAACATGGACAGTAATGGTAGTCGAGGAATCCGGCCAGTCAAAAGACCGCTTTCGCCAATTCCCACAAAACGGGCGTCGAGTCTTCCAGCCTCGGGATCCCTGGTGGGCTGTGCCATTGTAGGTTTGGGTGGTCCGGTGTCGATATTCTCCAGTGATGGCACACTATGCTCCTTCCTGGACTCCTGCTCGAAATCCGAACCATCCGCATTTATTGCGAGCCAGGCATCTTCATCTGATTGAGACATCTGCAGCTTCTGTTCATCGACCTCGATGTTGCTGCTAGGATCCTCGTTTGGCCGTGCCGAAATCAGAGAAAGCCCAAGCGCAGCCGATAGGTTAGACGGGTGGAGGTCTTCGACAGATTGTAGGCTGGTTTTGATAGAGCTTTCATGAGGCAGGGGTTTCAAAAAGGTACCTAGACTCAACCCAGAGTCGTGGAACTGCTCCTGTTCTTTGGAGATCAGATTTTCCACCTTCCGCCGATAGTCTTCCTCGTGCATCCATGCCTGTGGCTCGGACGATCGAGAGTCCGCTGACATTGACACAAGAGCCTCTCTTGGAAAAGAGGAAACAAGATGCTGCGCGGGTGTTTGGCCAGGTGGCAGTTGACGCTGACGCCTTCGAGCTTCGGCTTTCCATAGTCCAGCCATACTTGAAACCAACTTGGTATCTTCTGACGGAGGCTTGAGAAACTCAGAAAAATCCTGATGAAGGAGTCGTTCCTTGACCTTCTCCCTATTGATGATGTTTTCGGCCAAAATGTCGACTTCGATCGAGCAATAACTTTCCCGAGGCAGGGCGAGGTCATCCGTAATAAACCCCACCGGAACAGTGCCCTCATCCCAAAGCTGAGAAGACGCAGCGTCCCCTTCATGTCGTGGAGGGACCGGAGATCTGAAAAACGTCTGCGACGATTCGACATAGTCGCACCCATACAAGTTGTAGTCAACCATGAACTGGAGGAGATATTGGAGATGAGCCTCGTACGGCTGAAATTTCCGCTTCATTATAACTCCCTGCTGAAGCAGATCCGCCAGCCGCGTCATAACCAGGGGATTAAACATGTAGATCTTGAGGAAGGGCTTATAGCCAACGGTGTATCCATAGAAGGGGACCCCTTTCACCAAGGTGATCCGCGCAACGAACTTGGCCTTGTCTCCATCCTGATCACGCCGGTAGCTTATGGCCAGCGCATGGTCGATAGAGAGGTGCAGACGGTATATAAAAGCCCCAACTACTTCGTTCAGCAACATGCCAGGTACGATAGCTTTGTAAGATGAGGGATCACCCCATCGTATGGCTTACCTGCGTCTTGGTTCAAGTCTCCGTCATACTCCACGTATAGATAAGGAAACACGCCATGCACATGAGCGCACACCTTTTGCCCGAATTCCGTCGAGCCAAAGATCCGAATGACGGGGACTCTGGTAGCATTCAAGAGGGGTGCCTGGAGGTCATTGCGCAGCTGGGGGTCATGGCGACTGGGTAAGGCTTGATAGTGATCAATACAGTTCAAGCGGACGCGGAACAAGACCATTCTTCTCAGCGAGATGATCCATCAGTATGCGCTTGACTCGGTGACAGCCAAAGAAAGTGAAGTTGAGGTGCCTCGCAAGCAATGGAACTTATCAGAGGCAAAGTATCATAAGTTTCATGAGGGACGTGTCAAGGTCGCGTCATTGGTGGGGCGACAGAATCGCGAGATCACGTGCAGCTAATCGGTCATTCATCAAGGCGTCCTACGCCGAAGTCCTTTGTACTTTGTACGGGGCTGATTTGGCGTGAAGGCCCAGCCGAAGCAGGTTGGAAGTTTCGCGACCGCCTGCCGCATACGAGTCCCGGATACTACCTAAAAACCCAAAGCCTTTCCAACATCTGGGGATACATCTCTCAACTTGCGTCCTGTCCTCAAGAGCGCCGCCCTCTTCTGGTCTTCCGACTGATCACCACTCCTCTCCAGAGATCAATCGCCGCATCACTCATTCTACGCATACGTGCCTCCTCAAAAATCATGCCGCCACCACGAAAGCCCGCGACAGGAGCGGCCTCAAAAGAGGAAAACATCTACATCCCCTCCTTCATCAGCAAGCGGCCGTTCTATGCAGGCGAAGAAGGAGATGACAATGACTACCTGAAGCATCAGCGCCGGGAGGAGAAGAACGAGAAGTCGCAGTGGTACGACCGTGGGAAGAAGGCTGGGCCGGCCGCGACGAAATACCGCAAGGGCGCATGCGAGAACTGCGGCTCAATGACGCACAAGGTCAAAGACTGTCTCAGCCGACCAAGAGCGAAGGGGGCCAAGTGGACGGGCAAGGATATCCAGGCAGACGAAGTCGTTCAAGATGTCAAGCTGGGGTGGGATGCGAAACGAGATCGCTGGAACGGATACGACGCTAGAGAGTATCGCAAAGTGATTGATGACTATAATCAGATGGAGGAGCTTCGAAAACAGGCGAAGATCAAGTCCAATGGCGAGGATGATGAGGAAGAAAAAGATGACGGTGATAAGTACGCTGAAGAAAATGACATGAGCAAGCACCAAAGTACGGCAACGAGGCAGCTTAGGATACGAGAAGACACAGCCAAGTATCTTCTGAATCTCGACCTCGAATCCGCAAAATACGATCCCAAAACCCGAGCCCTGGTCAACTCCGGCGCAACAGCGGACAAGGCGGCCGATGTGTTTGCCGAAGAAGGTTTCATGCGATCCTCTGGCGACGCTGGCGAATTTGAAAAGGCGCAGCGATATGCGTGGGAAGTCCAGGAGAAAAGCGGCGACACCTCGCAGCACCTGCAGGCTAACCCGACAGCTGGTGCTTTTTACCGAAAGAAGCAAGCAGAAGAAGCCGAGAGAAGGCGCCTGGAACGGGAACAGCAGCTGCTGGACAAATACGGCGGCGAGGGACAGAAAGTCATGCCTGCTGCGCTGCGCAACTTGGCCATGTCAGAGTCTGAAACGTTTGTCGAATACGATGAGGCTGGTCTGATCAAAGGTGCGCCGCTGAGAGGTGCAAAGTCCAAATATGCAGAGGACGTTCTGATCAACAACCATACCTCGGTCTGGGGTAGCTGGTGGTCAAATTTCAAATGGGGCTACGCATGTTGTCATTCGTTCATCAAGAACAGCTATTGTACTGGCGAGGAGGGCAAGGCAGCTTGGGAGGCTGCCGAGCGTCAACGATACGCTGCCCCTGCCTTGGAACAGGAGGCTGGACCAATATCTACAGAAACCGAAGAGCCCGAGTCAACAGCGGACCCCCAGACAGCAAGGTCCAAGAAGCGTACGCAAGCGGACATGAATGGGATGGGAGTTTCGGAGGCTGAGATGGATGAATATCGTCGAAAGAGAACCGCCGCTCAGGATCCAATGGCAAAGCTACTCGGCACAGACGAACTGATGGATTAAGAATTGATTATCAAAATCCGAACAAATCTACTTCTCCACCGCGTTTTGCATCACACATGCGCCTCACCGGAGTCATGGACGCTCTGTTCAAAAGTACTGTGAATACATATTGCGAGACACCGCTACTTTATGCCCAGTGCAGGCATCTACCAAACATACATTTACCACCTTTTAACAGTCAATACCCTAATCACGTAGGCAATTTGTGAAATTCGGGTGGAATTACGTTTTCGTGTTTTTTTTGTGTGGCTTTTGAAATCATCCCATTTTGTCCTTTGGCCAACGCCTAAAGCTAGGAGGATAAACCCTTTTTCATTCCCTGCCAGTGATATCCCTCAGTGGTGCACCAGCTCCGTATGCAGGAGAGTCATTAGCACATATATACGGTGCGCATCTACTCGTCATCCTCCTCCTCCTCACCATCCTCACCCTTCTCGGCGGCCTTGGCCTTCTTTCTGCGGACACGACCAGGACGGCCGTTACCGAATGGTGAGGTCAGGGCGAAGTCAATGTGCTTCTGAGAGTCGAGTCGGACAATGAAGGAGGGAACATTGACGATCTGCTTGCCGACGCGGATGTGGCGCTGGCGGATCAGGACACGGGCGTGGTGGATGGACTTGGCCAGGCCGAGCTTGTAGACGCAGGTCTGCAGGCGGCGCTCCAGGAAGTCCTCAATCTTCAACGCCAGCACGTAATCGAGCTTCATGCGAGACTCGTCGAGGACACCGACGCGGACGAGACGGCGAATCAGGGCGTTGCCTTCGAAAAGTCGCTTGGGGTCCTTCTCGTCGAGGGTAAGAAGCTGACTGTAGGCAATCCTCCGTTAGCTGAGGATGACTTCTTCGAGGCTGCTGGTTTCGGCAATCCGACTTACCGGGCAGCACGACGGATCTTGGACAGAGTCAAACCGACTCGCCAGACCTCACGCTTGTTGCGCAGGCCATATTCACCAACGAGCTTCAGCTCCGCGTCCCTGATCACAGCATGTCAGTTTCCTTGTCACAATCGACTTGAACAGAGCCATGCTCTAGTTCAGTGGCCGGTGATACTGACAGACGAGCAGACTCGAAGGGTCGGCGAGGGACACGCGAGGTCTTTGAATGCGCACGAGGGGCCATTCTGAAGAATTGTCAGAGGTTTTGGCTCGGACGGGTAAGAATTGAGCATATGATACTCACTTGACTTGCTTCCTGAAGTGGTGGCTGCTGGTGAACTTTTGCGCGGGTGATCTCAAGGAATCGTCAAGGTTGTGTGGATAGGAAATTTGGCGCCTGGAAATTCAGCACGTGACCACTTAGCCACGAGCCCTAAGCCGGGCAGCATGTGCCGATTCCCCCAAAACCCACAATCCTGCCCTATCGTCGCGGCGGGAAAAAAAAATCCGTGGATTATCTAAGCACATTCGCTTCCACACGCCGTGCGTAATTTCACCCACGCCAAATTAGCAAAGCTTCACCTCCATCCTCGTCAATCCTCGAACGAATATCGACGGCAATTAATCGGTCGCGATGGGTCACTCTTACGGAAAGCGAGCGGGCACTCGAGTTGGTCTCACCAAGTCTGTGAGGATGCGCAAGGATCGCTGCTAACAAGGTCGCAGTATGCCTTCAGCAGGGACTTCCGCCGCAAGGGCATGATCGCCCTGAACACCTACCTCAAGGTGTACCAGTGAGTACAGCCCTGGGGAAGAAGAAGAAAAGAAATTGAGCGTTTTTTGAACTTGACTGACAATCCGCCAGCGTCGGTGACATTGTCGACATCAAGGCCAACGGTGCCGTGCAGAAGGGGTAAGGAATACTATCCTTTGCAGTTGGGAGATGAGCCGGAAAGCACGGAGGAAGGAAGCTGACCCATTGCGCAGCATGCCCTACAAGGTCTACCACGGCAAGACGGGCGTTATCTACAACGTCACCAAGAGCGCCGTCGGCATCATCATCTACAAGAAGGTCAAGCACCGCTACATTGAGAAGCGCATCAACGTCCGAATCGAGCACATCCAGCCCTCTCGATCCCGTGAGGACTTCATCAAGCGAGTCAAGGCGAACGCGGCGGCAAAGAAGCAGGCCAGAGCCGATGGCAAGACTGTCCAGGTCAAGCGACAGCCCGCTCTCCCCCGAGACGCCTCCACGGTTTCCCTGACCGACAACCCTCCGGAGACCGTCACTCCTCTTGCATACGAAACTACAATCTAAGGGAATGGTCGGTGTGGTGCTTGCTTCGGTTTTTCTTACGGTGTTGTGTTCGGACAGGAAAGAACTCAGCATGTGACCAAGGTCTGCAATTTTTTTTTACTTTGATGTTCATAGCAAAAGAGACAATATGACATCAACGGAGTGTGCATATACCATCAGCGGACGCTTCCCTGGAGAGTCGTGTGGCATCCATGCAATATGTGATTGCTCTATGTATAGTTCTTCTCTGTCAAAATTGGCTGGTAGCCCTCTGCCTTACAGTACATCTCGGTCTTCATAACGACGGTGTTGTTGGTGGATGGATTCCTCCAAGCACGCACCCAGTCTCAATCTTATACAACTTGTCGTTCTCCTCGGATAAGAAGACAACGTCATATTAACCCACAGGGGGTTATCAACGCCTCAAGGACGCTGGCCGAGCCAACGGCACCATGGCTAGGCAATGCATATATGCCACGCCTAGACCTATATGAGACTGTGGCTTCATGAGCAAAATGTTACGTGAAGAACTCATTCTGTCAAGCAACACTGCTTTCCTTCTGTATCCTCCAGGTATCTCAATTAAAGGAGGCAGGGCATTTGTTGGTAATATGTATTATTTGAAGACGCAGACAGGTATACATAAGGTAGGAGGCGATCACTGTACAGGTTCCTTACCCTGTAAGAGCCGAATTCTTGGACGCTGTAAGCGGATTAAACTAACACCGCCTCGGTCCAGGTAATTAATGGCCCGCTGCGCCCCACATGGTGACGATGCTCGCCTTGTCCGCAGCTTCAATGGCATCCATCCTCCGCGTCTCTTCCTACCAATCCGAACTGCGACAGCTCTGCCACTCTGTGTGCTGCAGCCTGGGCGGATCAACATAGAGGATCAAGGGTCGCTCTGCTACTAAGGAGCTGTTGATACTCTCGCCTTTTCGGTACCGATCGCTGTTCCTCCTTTGTCTCGAGTGTTCGCCTGAGAGTCCACCTCCGTGTGCCTCCTATCCAAGCTCCGCCGCCGAGCTCGTTGAGCTTCGTTCCGCCCACCATGGCCTCCATACGCACGACCGAACATACAAAGTTCGTCACACCCATTCCCTTGAAGATCTGAAGCTGCCTGTATGTTTGACGACGCCTGCTTACCCGTGTCCGCCAAACCAACTAGGACCGACCAGGAGCTGGCGGTTAGCATCAAGAAGGCCACCAGTCCCGAAGAGATCTCCCCCAAGCGCAAGCATGTGCGAGCGTGCATCGTGTATACGTGGGATCACCGATCCTCGCAGGCCTTCTGGGCCGGCATGAAGGTGTAAGTTGACTTGGGTCGCTCCTCCTCTTCCCCCTTTCCCCCCCGCCGGTCCGCGTCTATCCCGCTGTGCTTCGTGCTGACATTAGAATGTCCGCCCGAAGCCAACCTATCCTCGCCGATGAAGTCCAGACGTTCAAAGCCCTGATTACCGTTCACAAAGTGCTGCAGGAAGGCCATCCTTCAGCCCTGAAAGAAGCAATGGCCAACCGTGGGTGGATTGATTCCTTGAACCGCGGAATGAGCGGGGAAGGAGTCCGCGGATATGGGCCCTTGATACGGGAATACGTATACTATCTTCTGGCGAAGCTGTCTTTTCATCACCAGCACCCCGAGTTCAATGGAACGTTTGAGTACGAAGAGTACCTCAGCCTCAAGGCAATCAACGACCCGAACGAGGGATACGAGACCATCTCCGATTTGATGGTGCTGCAAGACAAGATAGAGCAGTTTCAGAAGTTAATCTTCTCGCACTTCAGAAACGTTGGAAACAATGAATGTCGAATTGCAGCTCTTGTGCCATTGGTACAGGAGAGCTACGGCATCTACAAATTCATTACCAGCATGCTGCGTGCGATGCACTCGAGTGAGAACAAACGAAACCTCCTTATCTGCAGAGTATAATACTAATTTAGGATGCACGCAACAGTCACTGGCGATGACGATGCACTGCAGCCTCTTCGTCAGCGGTACGATGCTCAACATTATCGGCTCGTCAAGTTCTACTACGAATGCTCCAATCTTCGGTACCTGACGAGCCTCATTACGATCCCCAAATTGCCTCAAGATCCGCCAAACCTCCTTGCTACTGACGATGACGCTCCAGCCTTGCCTGCAAGACCGAAGCAGGAAATCGAGCGCCAGCCATCTCCTGCACCCGCCCCCAAATCGGACGAACCAGACGAAATCTCCGAGTTTTGGAAGGGCGAGCTAGACCGCCAAAACCGCGAATATGAGGAACAGCAGCGAGTCCTCGAAGAGCGCCAGCGTGCTGCTATCCTAGCCCAGCAGCAGGCGCAGCAGCAGGCTCAGCGCGAGTTCGAAGACCAGCAGCGCCGGTTGATGGAACAGCAACAGCGGGAACAGGAGGCGCTGATCGCGCAGCAAGCGCAATGGCAGACTCAAGGTCGCCTGGCCGAACTCGAGCGAGAGAACCTCAACGCGCGAGCCCAATACGAGCGTGACCAGTTGATGCTACAGCAGTACGATCAGCGCGTCAAGGCGCTTGAAGGCGAGCTGATGCAGATTCAGAACAGCTACGGCCACCAGATGAGCAGTAAAGATGATCAGATCAAAGCGTTGCAGGAGCAGGTCAATACCTGGAGGTCCAAGTATGAGTCCCTCGCGAAGCTGTACTCCCAACTTCGGCACGAACACCTGGATCTCCTGCAGAAGTTCAAGGCGGTGCAACTCAAAGCAGCAAGCGCTCAGGAAGCCATCGAGAAGCGCGAAAAGCTCGAGCGGGAGATCAAGACGAAAAACCTTGAGCTGGCCGATATGATCCGAGAGCGCGACCGAGCTCTGCACGACAAGGACCGAGCCACCGGGAGCAGCAAGGACGAGGTGGAGAAACTCAAGCGGGAGCTGCGCCTGGCACAAGAGAGAGCGGACAATCTTGAGCGCAGCAAGGGCAACGAGCTCTCCACGATGCTCTCCAAATACAACCGTGAGATGAGCGACTTGGAAGAGGCACTGCGAATCAAGTCGCGGGCGTTGGAGGAGGCACAGAGCAAGATTCGCAACGGCGATTCCGACTTGGAGCAACTCCTGCGCGAAAAGGAAGAAGAGCTTGAGGTGTACAAGGCCGGGATGGACCAGACACTCATCGAGCTGAACGAGCTCAAACAGAACCAGGGAGAGACGGACCATGCGCTCGATGGTCAAATCGACGCCCTGATTCTGTCGAACTTGGATAAGATCAACGACATGATTGACTCGGTGCTGCAAGCCGGGGTCTCGCGAGTGGATGACGCTCTGTATGAACTGGACTCGTCTATGCAGGCGGGCAATCAGAATGCGTCGCCGTCGTATGTTCTCTCCCAGATTGAGAAGGCGTCTGGGAGCGCAATGGAGTTTGCCACCGCTTTCAACAACTTCATCGCCGACGGTCCGAATAGCACACACTCAGAGCTGATCAAGGCGATCAACGTTTTTGCCGGAGCTGTTGCGGATGTATGCAGCAATACAAAGGGCGTGGTCCGCCTGGCGACGGACGACAAAAAGGCGGACGCCTTGATGCAGGGCGCGAGGCAGTCGGCCCAATCCACGGTGCAGTTCTTCAGGGGCTTGCAGAGCTTCCGACTGGAGGGGCTGGAGCCGCTCCAGAAGACGGATGTCGTCATCAACAGTAACAACGATGTGCAGATGAAGCTGCAGAAGCTCAACAAGCTCGTTGAGGGTCTCGCGCCGGGCTATGGGAAGCTGATGAACAACAAGGGAGATCTGGGAGACCTGGTAGACTCGGAGCTGAGCAAAGCGGCTGACGCAATTGCGGCAGCCGCAGCTCGTCTTGCCAAACTGAAGAACAAGCCCCGCGACGGCTACACCACGTACGAGGTCAGGGTGCACGACTCCATCTTGGATGCCGCGACAGCCATCACGACGGCCATTGCCGAGCTGATTCGCGCCGCAACGGCCACGCAGCAGGAGATTGTGCAGGCTGGGCGAGGCTCGTCGTCGCGGACGGCCTTTTACAAGAAGAACAACAGGTGGACCGAAGGCCTCATCTCGGCGGCGAAGGCGGTAGCCTCGTCAACCAACACGCTCATCGAGACGGCGGACGGAGTGCTGTCAAACCGCAACAGCCCGGAACAGCTGATTGTCGCATCCAACGACGTGGCCGCGTCGACGGCGCAGCTGGTGGCGGCCAGCCGAGTCAAGGCGGGCTTCATGTCCAAGAGCCAGGATCACCTGGAGCAGGCAAGCAAAGCTGTCGGAGCAGCATGCCGATCGCTGGTGCGCCAGGTTCAGAACATGATTCGCGAGCGAGGCCAGGAAGAGGACCAAGTCGATTACTCCAAGCTTGGGGCACACGAGTTCAAGGTTCGCGAAATGGAGCAACAGGTAAGCCATCTTTTGTTCCCACTACATGGTGTTCGCGAGGATGGGCTGACAATTTCGATTTCTCTCCGCCTTTCCCCCCGCAGGTCGAGATTTTGCAACTGGAAAATGCGCTTGCTGCCGCAAGACACCGGCTTGGCGAAATGCGGAAAATCTCCTATCAAGAGGAATAGAGAGCGGCCAGGTGGGACGCTACATGACGTTGGCCGATGTATGCTTGATATCCTGACAGTTGAATTCGATGCTTGTCCATTTCAGTGGCAGCCCAGTCTTGTATCCAGGTTGCGTGTTTTCTGTTCCATAGAGGGTGCGACGTCTTGTGTTCTTGTGCTAAATACTTTCTTCTTCACTATCATTTGTCTCGGCCTGCCGACCGTATCAAGACAGGGTGCTATCTTGTTTCACCTCGATCAAGTCCCCAAGACTCGGCCTTATTTTTAAGCTCAACATATGCTGCGGCGTAGTCTGCTGCCAGAGCCATGTCCCCCATTACCTTCATGATGACAGCCTTCTTCGCCATCATCTCACACTGGCTCTTGACATCTTCAATACTGGAATACTCGCCAAACGCTCTCTGGACCGCCGTGGCCGCCCTCTTTAGAAATTCATCGCGCTTTTTGATAACCGTCTTGGCGGTCTTGACTACTCTGGCCTCGCGCTCCCGTCCTAGGGCTGCTTCGCCCTCGTCGCTAGCCTTGGTGTCACTCTGGGTCTGACCAGCCAACCCCATGTTAGCATCAGCAAGGTATGCATACAATTTAGCCGTGAGAGCTGGAGATTCACACTCGAGACTCCGTGGCAATATGGCGGTGAGGAGCTGTGCCGCGGCTTCAAATTCGCCCATGGAGACCAAGATGTTGGATATAGCGCCGATTGCGGCCCAGAGCAGGGATAACAGCCGCGCGCGTAGAGATAGGTTCGCCGCTCGTAGGGCCAAAGAAAACGCACGCTGTGGCCGCCCGCATCGATCCAATAGGGAAACCTTGACAAGGAGTGCTCTGACGCGCAGACATATGTCCCCGTTCTCCTCTTGGAGGTCCGACATCATCTTGTCTACCTTGGTGAAAGCCGACGACAAGTCTCCACGTCGTGTCAAGTAGTCTATGTGAGCAGTATCAATCACGAGGGCCAGGTCTGGCTCGAAATCATCAGCTTTGGACTGGAGAAACTGGTCCAAGAGCTGTTCTGCGCCGTCCAAGTTGTTGTGATGCAAATCTCTCCTGAGTCGAACGAATCCCCTATACTTGTACCAATACTGGTTGGGCTTCCATGAACGCAGGGAGTTCTCGTCAGCCATGTCGAGGGTTTCCATGGCCTCGCGATATTTTCCTTGGTCTAAGAGTGCGAGAGAAAATCGGCTTAGAATCTTGAGCTCATCGTCGAACATGGAATGGTACGTGTGGCACCGCAGGAAAATCTCACACGACACGGCGGAGAGATAGCCCAATCCCAGCCTGCTCCAGAGCGACGAGTAGAGCCCCAGCTGTGCCCCAAACATGCCCTTCATATTCTTCTCTACAATGATCTGCGAGCTCCGCACCATGTGCTCGAGGGCGGTGGCTATGCTGTCGCCGTTGATCAGGCAGAGTTTTGCCTCGCTGAGCAGCACGGAGCTCCAAAGGGTCCACATCCCAGCCTCTCTTGCCTTGACTCGAAGAAATGCCATGGTTTCCTTGCCCGTGCCGAGCAAGTTGTCCGAACGGAGGTCACGGATGAGATCTGGGTGTGCCTGTCCAAAGTGAAACAGCCAGTTGAGAGAGAAGTTGAGGCAAGTCATGTCTCGGTTTTCCCTCGCCGTGGCTACTGTTTCCAGCATCGCCGTCATGGCCTCCTTATAACAGCCAAAGTCGGCTTGCAACACAGCCAAGTTCATCAAGGCATACTGGTAAAAGAGTCGATCTCGGTGCTGCATTGTGTAGTCAAAATACCTGTGCAAGAAGTCGAATGCGGTTGGGTAGTCCCCGGCTCTCCACGCGTCAAGGAAGCTAAGAGCAAATTCAGCACCGTCTCGGAACACAGGAATGACGAAGCAGGGCCAGTACGTACGTTATGTAGTGTGTAAGGCTTGGGACCAGGAAGCTGTCGTTGAGGAGGTCGTGAAACTGGTGCCGGATCTCCAGAGGTATTCTGTTGCCGTATTCTCCAGGTTTCAATGTTAGCTTTGCACATATGACAGCGCCCCATCGGAAAGGCCTCCTCGTCGGGAAACTTACTCTGCATCTGCTCGATCTGGAAATCTAATAAGTTCTCAACGTCGTCTATGCTGACGGGGAGAGTCCCAGTGTGATCCCCGGCCAGCATGTCGCCGTATGCTACCGACGCCAGGCTCGCCACTTTGTCGACGTCCCAGTCCTCCAGTTCTCCGCGCAACAGCACATTGTCGAAGCTGTACCTACTAAACTCTGGATTTTTCCGCTTCTGGTAGTGAGATGTCGGCTGTCGGTAGCGGACAAAGTCCTTCCATAGCTCGGTGCAGTCATGAAAGTGCAAACGTTGGTATTCAAGGCGGGCCCTGCGGACAAAAGCACCAAGAGGGGAGTTGGGGGCGAGCTTGACACCCGACTCAGGCTGGTCAGGATCCAACCCTGCTTTCTGAAGGTCGTCCTTTGTTTTGGGCAGTACTGATGAAAGATGGTCGAAGAATTCTTCGAGAGCATAGAGCGAGTCGATGCCCCAGAGCTTGTTGAGGAACTGGTCCCACAGCCGCTTCCCGGGTAGGCCCTTGAGGAACGGATAGCTGCTCAGCAGCTTCTCGAAGTCCTTGATCGAGATGACCAGACTGACGGCGCGCTCCGCCTTTGTCCACCTCGTCGTCTGGCTTGCAGCAGGCCCATTTGGGTCGTAGGCCATGATTTGAGATGCAATGAACGACAGCACAGGCACGACTGCATCACTGGGAATCGCCTCCTCGACAAAGAGCTCGACCAGAACGAGAAGGCCAACCTTGGCTGGCGTAAGGTATCGCGCCATGCTTGGCTAACCTTGGAAAGCTTCTGGCCTCGGCTCGAGCGACGGGCGACAGGCGGCGGATATCCAGCGCCGGACCTTAGACCAAGAGGAATAAAGAGTGATAAGCCCGGGGACATAAAGCTCAAGGCTTCTCCATACTACAGACGACTCGGCAGTTCAGCGTGTTGAGATTTCGCGTTGATGTAGGACAAGGCAGAAAAGCAGAGATGGACAGGTCAAGCGACGTCTCTGGTTAGATATCCTTTGACGCTGTCATGGTGGGGAAGACAAGCATCGGTGTGTGGTTCTACCTGGACGCGTTCGAAGCCGCTTGAACAGCTTATCGTGAAGGCGCCAATGGCTTATGTAACCTGGCATTCCTCATGTCTTGGGGCAGGAGCACTTTCAGCTGTGGCTACCTGTAGATTTGGGAGCAACGGAGACTTTCCTTCGTCGCTGATTGGCAGCGGAATTTCCTCGGAGCATCTTCCGCCAGCCAATCCTACCTACCTTAAGGTATGCTGCTAATATTACGTTGACATTACTAACTCGAGGGATTGATTCAGCGGGATTGTCTGCACAAGGTGTGTATACTACTACTACCTAGTAGGTACCTTAGGTAGGTAGGTGTGAAAGGTTGTATCAATTCTCCAATCCAGCCACGGGATGGTCAATTCAAGCCCCAACAGAAATATACACAGTGGTCCCGAAAAGAGTAGTCTACAACTATCGGCAGTTTGCCTCCAAGAACCTCCTATTCCAGCTTATTTGGTCTTGTCCTTGTTGTGGTAGTTGACTTTGTCGTTCCAGCTTTTGTGTTGCAATGCGGTTAGCGCACGTTTCCCGTCCCGTGGTACATCAAAGGGAAGCAAATCGCAGGAGGGAAACACCCCTGCGTGACGAGCGCATAATGAACTTACAAAATAGTCTGATATCTGTTAGCATGCAGTTCAATAACACAGTGGGGAGGACGACTCACCTTGTCACCATCACCCCACTGGAAGTTCTTGGTGCGGATGTTCTGGTAGGGATACTCGGTGCGCTCTGGCAGAGGGGGAAGATGGCTCCAGTGCTCCCAGTGCTCGTTCCACAGCCAGTACGCATTGGCAGCAGCGACGACAAGTGCAGGGACAACGCCGCTTCAGTCTTGTCAGCCCTCTCCTCATCGATCCGGACGAGCCCGACGCATTCAAGCTGTTTTTCCCTCATTGAAAGCTGGACAAGGCAAGGAGAAATTTCGCTCAGTCGAGGACGGGTAATAGCAGACGTACTAGATGGAGATCTTCTTCCAAAGCTCTAGACACACAGAGTTAGACAGCTGCTTTCAAGCGCGAACGGGGCGGCCGGGGCCGTGGGCACTCACCAGTGGTGCTCTTGGCATGTTCCTTGATGTGCTGGCGCTCAGCGATGAACTCGTTCTCAGCAGTGCTGGCAAAGCGGCGCTGCATGGGAGTGCGCAGCTGCGCAGCAAAGCGCGGGGCGGTGCGGGTGATTTGTCGGGCAGCAAACATCGTGGGCGGTTCGAATTCGACGGCGACGTTTGAGTCTCGGGAATGGGTGCAGAATGTGAGATCAGGTCATATTCGATGGAGCTCGGCTAGAGCAGCTCATGGATGCCTCACTCTTCAGGCGCCATACTGCTCTAATTGGTCATGTGACCTCGTGACGTATTCGCGAGCACATCATGTGCGAGCTCTCTCGATACGTGGGGCGGCTCCATCATCTTCCCCAGACGACATCTCCTGCGCCTTGAGCTGCAGTGCCTTGGCAGCGCGTATGAGCATGTGCAAGCTACCAACGCGCGCCAAATTCTCTGATTCAACAGATTGCGAACGCCCTTCAGCATCGGACACATCCTTAAGCCCCCTCTCAGCAGCATTCGCGCTTGCCGCCAGCGAATTTCGTTTGCGTGTGGTGACTCTACTGGACCGGGATGTTCTGGTTGCGACACCTCGTGGGAGAGTTTTTAGACTGTTATAGATCTCGACAAATGAGCACTACTCCGAGATAAGATGGGATTTCGCATTACGACGTGGAATGGTTAGCTCCCCCCGATTGGATTGGTAGCCCTTGGCTATAGCAACTCGCTGACTGAAACCCAAGTCAACGGCATTAGGTTCGTCTCGCCTCCTTTGAAGAGCTAGATTCCGCAGCAAGCGTTTCCGGCGGTTGTGTATGCTTACACAATAACAGAAACCCATTTGGGTACCAGCCATGGAGAGAAAAGCGTACATTTCAGGTCCGTTATGATCATGGAGGCGAACGCGCCCAAGAGTAGATTGAGCGCTGCTGACAACACTTCACCTAGGCTATGTTCAATCTTCTGGAAGCCGATATTGTCGTGCTGCAAGAGACCAAGATACAGCGTAAGGACCTGACGGATGATATGGTTTTGGTTCCTGGATGGGACGTCTACTTCAGTCTGCCGAGGCACAAAAAAGGTTCGTTGGTGCGGCTTTGGCACCCGACTACAGCACGAACAGCAGTTAACGTGGTGTACCCAGGATACTCCGGCGTTGCCATCTACACGCGGAATGCCACTTGTGCACCCATCAGGGCCGAAGAAGGAATACTGGGCGTGCTCTGCCCTCCCAAGTCATCTACGCAGTTTCGAAACCTACCCGACGACCAACGGATCGGGGGTTACCCCAGGCCGGAGCAACTTTCAGGAAACATCGACGAATTGCTGCTGGACTCCGAGGGTAGATGCGTAATTCTCGAGTTCCCCGCCTTCGTGCTGCTGGGTGTTTACAGTCCAGCTAACCGCGATGAATCAAGGGTGGAATTTCGCATGGAGTTCCTCCAGGCTCTGGACGCTAGAGTGCGAAACTTGGTCGCCGAAGGCAAGGAGGTGATATTGGCGGGGGACTTGAATGTCAGTCGCGCTGAGGCCGACTCCACCAACATTGTCGAGAACCTTCGAAAAGAAGGCCTGAGCATGGAGGAGTGGATGGACCTGCCATCGCGCCGACTCTTTAATCATCTGGTCTTTGGAGGCACGGTGCAAGGAGAACGCGACGTAGGGCGGGAGCAGCCTGTGCTGTGGGATCTGTGCAGAGAATTTCACCCCGCACGAGAGGGCATGAACACATGTTGGGATACGAAGCGAAACACACGACCGGCCAACAACGGCAGCCGCATCGACTATGTGCTCTGCAGCCACGGGCTGAGAGACTGGTTCACAGAGGCCAACATCCAAGAAGGCCTGATGGGATCTGATCATTGTCCAGTCTTTGCCACGCTAGCCGACGTCGTGACGACTGGAAATGAAAAGGTGTCGCTTTTGCACCTTGTCAACCCAGTCGGCATGTTTGACAGAGACGGGCGACGCCTCCGGGAATGGCACCCGAAAGACGTTCTGCCCTTGTCAGCCAAGCTGATTCCTGAGTTTGACCGGCGACAGAGCATCCGGGACATGTTTACGAAGAAGGCTGGCGCTAAACCGTCGAGCTATTCGTCGTCACTGGGCGCCGATGAATCTACCCCGGAAGGAGAGCCAGCGGGCGAGTCGGCGCGCTCAGAGCAGCTCGAGAGCAAGACGAAGACGAGCCACGCTGCTGATCATGGACTCGAATTGAGCGACGCTAGGCACTCCGCAAGATCAAATCCGCTAACTCAGTCGGGGTCACAGGCGCCATCGACCCCATCGTCCACAAAACGTGCTGCGGGGTGTGTCGATCGTGCTCGTCCACCATCTCCGAAGCGAAGCAAGGCGATCGACGGCGGTGCTGCTACGAGCACCACTCCCACTATTCGTACTACTACCACTCTCAGCAGGAGTAGCAGCAGCAGCACTAGTCTGGGCGCTACGGAAAGGAAGAATGCCAGAAGCTCTCGCGCTGGCACAAGAGGACAGACGACTCTGCAGGGCTTTTTTCAGCCCTCATCTGCTAAGCGGGTGACGAAGGGAAGAGACGGCGACGCCACCACGAGTGCCAGCGCCAACACCAGCGCCCCGTTTTCTTGCAAGCAAACAACAGCAGCAGCAGCAGCGCTGCCCTCTCATCCCCTGTCGTCACACCAGGCCGAGCTAACCTCTGCGACTGACAAATTGCCGCTAGAGAGAAGCGGCGATGATTGGCCCGAAATCACCCCAGATGGATCGAACCCAGCCGTGGAAGCCTCCACCCTTCCGATGGAAGTTGACAGGGTATTTGACCCGATTCTAGCAAAAGAATCCTGGTCGAAACTGCTCGGAAAGCGGAAGCCTCCCCGATGCGAGCACAATGAACCC
>LFMI01000845.1:0-15279 GCA_001050175.1 Trichoderma parareesei | reverse complement strand
GGGGGGGGGGAACCGGGCAGGGAAAATTGTAGTACTCTGATCACGGCAAGGGTCGCACAACCTACCGATTAAGCAAGAGAGGCGCTTGATGCGTGGCTTGGCGGCGCTGCGGCAGACGATGATGGCCTTGATTGTGTTGCTGTTGCTGGAGTCGGGAGGGTTTGGTCTTGGTCGAGGTCCGCTGGCGAGGGTTGCGTCAGGTTGGCAAGAGACGGGTGTACAGAGCAGTGACTGCGGCTGCGGTTCGCGAAAGAGTGCATGGGCGGCTTCGCGCGTCACCGAGCAAGGTACAGAGAGGTATATAATGGGGTCAAGGATGGTTGTACCTGAAGGTACATGCATGCATAGCGGTACCTTAGGTGCCTTTTGTGTGTGTTGCCGGATCCCATCCGCCGACAGGGATTGCTATTTCGATTTGACAAGGGTCAAGAACCGCAATGTGTATGTAGGTAGGTATATCCAAACATGTACTTCCTACAAGATTTGTAGCAACATCACAATAGATCTTGTCAGCTCGTGAGTATCGACAACTTCCTCACAGAGATCAGAGTCGGCTGTTTGCAAGGACTCTGTGACATTGACATCCGCTTCAACAGAAAAGGCGACGATAGCTACGGCAGTCTTGAGCACATGGAGACTCAGATGATGATGTAGAATGAAAGATGTGTATGGAGAAGATATATACGACTTCATCTAGGAAGATTGCATGCCTCGTAAATACATGGCTGATGTTGTAAATGTGTACATGGCGAAGGATTCAATAACGATATATCCTGTATCCCCTCCCCTTTCTCAGAGTCCCAGTCCGGTCATATCCGTCCCTGCTGTTCCGCTGATGAGCTCCTCGAGAGAAGAGTTGACTCGAGAGGAGGAGCCATGAAATATAAAAAGCCAGATGTTCCACGGTGATCGTCGGAACAAAGTGCCTGAAACGTCGAAAATGATTGCAATAGATTGGAGGTTCGGTTCGAGGGCAGATGGAAGTGCCGCCTCGGTTGTCGCAAGCAGGCTTGAAGCTGTTTACATGACGGTGCAGCCCAGGAGGCCCGTGAACTTCTTGTCGTTGGCGGCAGGCTTGGCCATGATGGTGCAGCCAACGAGCTTCTTCTTCTCGACGCTCTGGGGCTTAGCCATGACGGTGCAGCCGAGGTTACCAGTTTGAGCCATTGTGAATTGAGGGTTGGTGGGTTGGTAGGTTGATGTGGTTTTTGAAGAGCTGGAGTTGCTTGAGATTGAAGGCTGTTTGTTGAGTTGTTGATGAGATGAACACCTCTCGATTGACCGGAGATGCTGCTTGGCTTTATACCCGGAGCTTCTGAACTGGCCTTCATCCAAAGTCGTCCAGTCTCTGGGTGGTGGTCGCACCCCAAGCATTGTTCCTGACCATTGTCTCAGCCCATCCGATTGTTCTGCTACGAGCATTGCCACGCATCAGATTGTCCGGCCTGCGGGCCTCATTGTCTCGTCTTGGCGAGCCTGGCCAATTTGCGTTCGTCAGTGTGCGCTGGCGCTCTGGACTCTGTTTTGCAATACCGATGCATGAGCTATTATTCCGCATCCCTCCTCTGGTTTTTCGGTCTTCAGCCTTCACTCTTGCTTCACAACTACTAGTAGTCCTATTGTCCTCATAGGTGGGTACCGGAACGGCCAGGCCGTCCCATCTTGATATTATCAGCTTCATATTGTTCCTGTCCTGAGCCAACACCCTTAGCTTCAGCTCCTGACTAATATCTGCCAGCCCTTAATCGCCGTCCCAAATCGTGCCCAAACGAAAGCGCCAAAGTAAGCATAAGGTAGGTTAGGTATTGAAGTAATCGCCAGGGGTCCAGGAGATGCATCGTCATCAGCACATAGTTCTATTTATTATCATTAGATGTAAAGATAAAGCCGTTTTTTGGTGTATGGTTAGTGTAAGATTGTCTCTTGCCCTCGTCGTCCTGATCTTCTTCTTCATCTTCTACGTCTTCTTCTCTTAGCCGCCTCTTCTGATCGTTGAGGCGCCAGTCACCACCTGGTAGGTAAGTATGATTTGAGAAGCTACCCATCCCGAGATCCTAAGCCATCTGGGCCCTTGTCTTGCTCGAACACGCTGCCTATCCATCTCAATTCGTGCCACTCACGGCGAGCCTATGAAACTTGTCAGCACGTGTCGTCTCTTGTGGCTCGTTCAGTCTCTGCGATTCTTACTTCATCAAGTGGTCCATGAAGGTCTGCAAGGACACATCATCCGTGAAGATGGTCTGGGCGGAAGTCGCCCCCACGCCGCCATATGGCCCCGTCGTATGGGTGGTTGAGGGATTGAGTTTTGAGAGCAAGAATCTGGCCTGTGAGCCCCCGGCATCGCAGATGATGAATCTGGGGAGCGGGAATCGATCCGTGATGAGATCCTAGACAGCCACATTAGTCGTCGGCACAGACACTCACACTCCTTATTCATTCGCGTCTGAAGCTTACTCTTGCGTCTTCCTTGGGCTGCTCTAGCAATGCTGCAAAATTCTCGTAGCCTTCCTGTTCGTGGTAACCCGCCTTTCGCCACTCGGCAATGGTCTCGCCATGGAAAATAAGAATGTGAAAGAAGGTGTCCAGCAGGAGAATGTGAGTCGGTTGGATGGACGCTGAGTCGAGCAGCACCGGCTGGCCGCCCTCTTGGTCAAATGTGTACGAATCCAACGTCGGCTGAATCATGACGAGAGAGTTGCTGACGTCTTCGTGATTCAAAACGTGACGATAGAATGCAGTCTCGTCGGGTGAGTTGTTGAAGACCTGCAGAAACTGACTTCGTCGAAGGTGGAACATGAACTGGGGGTAGAGGGTAAAGTTCTTCTCCAGCCGGAACGATGTCGGGTCGTCCTTTCGGTAGTCTGCAAATCTGGAGCAGAGCCGGATCAACATCCTGTCCACCCAGCGAAGCACATCTGGGCCGTCGTCGACTTCGGCCTTGAAGACAGCAATCCGCGACATGAGGACGGCCGCCGCTTCCTGGTCAAAGGATTGCGCAATGGCTGGATCTCCAGCGGGACCGCTCAAATTCCGGGCAATGGTCGTCACTCGAAGGTGGAACTGGCCCGACGAGTGCTGATAATACGTCAAGAACTGCATCATGCCCTTCTGCGGTGCCTGCTGGTGAGTTGCCGGCCCTTGATTGGCAACTTCGAAATAGATGCCATAGCTGGAGTTGGGGTCGATGCCGCACATCTTCCATGAGCAGGTGTTGCCAATGCCACATTCCGTCTCACCAACCGAGACAGACTTCTTGTTGAGAGATACTGCGTGCCCGATGAGGCCAGTGACCTTGAGCTCCTTGGTCGTCAGCACCTCGAGCACCGCGTTGAAGCCCATGAGGAGGTTATCGTCGCCGTCCTTTTCGAAAATGCGCACAAACGATTGCTTAAACATTGAGGACGTGAAACTGTCAGTGAGAATCATATGGCCTCCGGTCGAGTTGCAAAGACCCTTCATCTCGAGCAGGCCGACCTGGTCGAGGCAGCCTGCGAATATATCGATGATGTGTCCATTATGAGCAGTGCGCTTGGCGAGGTTATCATAGAACTATGACATGGCGTTAGTTTCTCATGCCGCGTAAGTGTTTCCAGCAGATTCGAATCGTCTTTACCTTTAGTGCCTTCTTGTAGTACTTGGCATTATCGCGGTCAATGTCATGATGTGAGCGAATCGGCTCCCTGAGTTCTGGTCCAACCACCATGCCGGGGCCCTCGGTTGCAGGTCCGCCCGCGAAGAGCATGATACGGCCACCAGCATTCTGGAACGTTGATTCCATCAGGCCAATGGCAACACTGAGAGCGACACCAGTGCAACGGAGACTTCTCCGATCGCTGGCAGTTGGCCAGGGGTCTTTTTGCAGCGACTCCAAGACCTTGGTGAGCTGGAACTCGGCCTGCTGAACGGGCAACAGAAACCTCGACGTAGTCCCAGCATTCATTGGGCGGGCCGCCTGTGGTGGCACCCCAGGTCGTACGCCTTGGGAAGTCAGTCCTAGCATGTCTTGGACAACTTTGGCGGAGTAGTCCTTGCTTCCACGAAAGACATAGGACTTGGCGCAGCCCTCATAGCCGATTTCGTGGACTTGGGCCTGGTATTTATTAGCACTCATTCGCATATGGGGCCTCGGGGCGAGCAGACCATCGTTCCGTAAGTAATGAGGCCAACCAGTGCATTCTCCGGCAGCAGGCTGAGGCTCATGACCAGTGACTCCTTGAGCGCAGCCAAGCTATCCTCCTCTTGGCACAAATCAACCACGTATAAAAACAGAGGCGGCGCAGGCGCAGGTCTCGACAGCCTGTATTCGATTGTGGTGTTTGCAGGATGCAGTTCGGGCGGGATCGCATTGGCTGTGATGTCTTTGTAGTGCGGTGGAAGCTGGTTCCTCGAGAGGCAGAAGGGGCAGATCCATACACGAGCGCGAACATCCACTTGGCTAACATGGACATCAGTTAGAAACCCTGCGCGGGCAGACTTGGAGACAACTGGCTGGTGGTGAGAAGCTTACCAAAATGGATTGAGAACCGATCGGCAAGGCTGCTTGCATGTGACAGGCTCGAATTGGAGCAGAGGCGTATCGGGCTTCTCCTTGAGCGGCGTAAACAGAGCACCTATCGGCACGACTAACCGCGAGGCTTCCTGTTGATGATCTATGAGCTGGGGCGCCCGGGTTATGCTCGAGGAGATCAAGTACCATTCGAGAGCTTGGAAACACATTCCAGCTGAGGCGGACGCCATCACGGTCCTCGACCTCGCTCCATTGCTCCTTGAGCGCTTCGTAGTCCATTGGCGGTCGAGTCAAGTCGTCGCGACGATGCGCTCGGTGGGTTGAATGATGGAAAAGAAGCAGAAAAGAAGAGCTCTGTTGACAACGTCGCAGCAATCTCTGCGCAAGATTAAGCTCCTTTATATGATGAGATAGAAGGGATCGCGGACGGTCTCTTATCGTCGGTTGGCAGCCAAACCACTTGAAGTGTGAACACGTTTGGCAGCAGAGAGAAGCACGATTCAGATATGAGGACAGCTAACAGTCCGAGCTGGTGAGACTCTTTGGCCAGCGTGGAGCATCAGGGCCCCACCTCAGCCGATAAGGACGATAAGGTACGTCCTTTGCTGTACCTGGCACTTGACCTTCGCCCTTAAGGTGTCGCATCATTTTCCGCGGGGCAGGTGCAGTGACATACTTTCCTTCCTGGGTAGTCATTTTTTGTGGACACTTGGAAGGCTGGAACCAGCTTCCTCTTTCAAAGGTGCCATCTGTTCCTTTCAGTATCTAAGCTACTTCTTAGTATTAAGACCTGACACGGACCGCATCGCTCGAGCATTCTCCCACCTCCTTCGTGCCTCAACGGCTTCACTTACCCTCCTCTCCACTCCTCCTCACTCGTGGCTTCCGTCGAACCGCTGCCTCATATAAACACCATCTCCCGCACAATCAGCCGTCTGCGCATCTCGCAAAGAGCCTTCGGCCACCGGCAAGGAACATCTGCGACCGATGGCGACATCAACGACATCTCCACCTCATACCAATGCCAAATCTCCCACTATCCGCCGCATACGTTAGTTCTCTTGCCCCCCGATCTCTCCAGAGTGCAGGTTACGGAGGTGGAGTCTGGGATGCAATCACGTTTCGTCCTACATGGAGGCGCTAACTCAGATGTTTCCCAGTCCGCGAGGCTGCAGAGCTTTCAAATACGCCTTCTCCCGACTACACTGCGGAACCGTTGGAGTCGGATCTCTTCGAATGGCACTTCACCCTTCGAGGCCCGCCGAATTCCCCATATAGCCAGGGTATATACCATGGTCGTATAATCCTGCCTCCAGCCTATCCGCTTCGGCCCCCAAGCTTCCGCTTCTCCACCCCGAATGGCCGCTTCGAGGCCAACCGAGAGATCTGCCTCAGCATCAGTGGCCATCATGAAGAAACATGGCAACCCGCCTGGGGCATCCGAACCGCTCTTGTCGCGTAGGAACTCCACGCTCAAATCTGCATGCATACGCTTTGATAATCCGCATACCTACTAACCGACAATTTGTCATGGTCAGGCTCCGCAGTTTCATGGAAACAGATGTACTAGGTCAGTTGGGTGGCCTGGAAACCACTGAGGCGGTACGCCGCCGCCTTGCTCAAGAATCGACGTCTTTCAAATGCGCAGTTTGTGCGAGGACAAATGCAGATATCATTGCCGAATGCGAGGACCGTTGTAAACGAGCTGCAGCCTCGTGTTCGGACATATCAGTTCCCGCTGAGCTGAACATGGGCTGGAGGGATGAGCTTGAAACGAGAAGGGACAAATCGTCATCGTCCCGTTCGCAACAGATCGCACCTCGATCCAGTCCCGGTGATGGGGCATCTGACGCAGCTGAGCTCGCAGAGGGTTTTGTACAGACTGCTCCCAGCGTCTCAGGTGACGTGATACCACAACCAGCATTGCCGATGCCAGCTCCTGGGACTCAGCGACGTTCCTTGACCACCAGCCAGGTTAGGACGGGAAGCGATGAAGTGCCTTTGTGGATAGATAGGGTCATTGTAGCGCTGGTAATCTTGTTAGCCGCCCTAGTCCTGAAAGTCTTGTTAGGTAGATGACAAGCTTATAGCCTGGATAGGGGCGATTTAGCACTTTTCAACAGGGGAGGCATATATAGCCTACGATAACCCCCTCCATGACGATTGAAAGGGAGGGTCTGCGAGTAAAGGAATGGTCATTTCATCCCTTGAAGAGTACGGCCGGAAGCCAATGCCGTCGAATGACTCATATGATAATTACTCTGGGCATCCCCAATCTCTAGCCCTATGGTACTACACGGATTTCTCCCTACCGATTAGACTAGTAGATGAAACTGGGTGTTATCTACGGAGATGGCCTCTGGGGCAAAGACCTATATATATAGTCTGGCTGCGAAAATGATCAAAGACAGCAAAAGAGGCCTCCATCCTGCAGGAGCCGCCGTATAGTCACGCGAAGCTGCTCTTATCGGCTATATTGCCACGGCACAGCCAGCCACCACCACTCTCCGACAGTAACACACACGCCGCCCATGGCCTCTTCGAAGACGCCGGTTTTCAGGCCCCAGTCGATGATGAGCTGTGCCTCGAACTCGTCCAGGATGGGCCTCAGAGAGTTGCAGACGTCCCTCACAGTCATCGGCCCTTTAGTCGCATACGCAAAGCAAAAGGCTCCCAGGATATCGGACCATCTTTTGGCATCCTTCTCCCCAAAGAAGTCGATCCACTGGGGAATTTCTCCCTTCGAGGTTGTAGAGGGGAGGTCTTGCTGCATCACAGCTTGCAAGACGGCGATGTCCTCGCTGAATTGATACCCTCCTGTGGGCACTGCTTGAAGTCGGAAATGATAGTAAGATTTGGGGTACTTTCGGCTTTCATAGTTGCCCGGTTCAAAGCCCAAGGGAATGTTTGGTATGTCCAAGGGAACAATTGTGATTCTTGCGGCAGCATTCAAATTCGTCAAGGCCATCATGGAGCCATCATCCAGCGTATACGGCACCTCGAATGCCTCTTTCCTTCGAAAGACGGCATCCATCTGCCTTTTGAAAGCTGCCGCCTCTTCGTATTTTGAGCGTTGCGCTACCCTATTCAACGTTGACAGGTACCATTCACTGAGCCGGTACGGACGGCCCCCCAGTGGTGTCTTTTTGCTCCTGCAAATGACTCTCTCGGCCGTCAGTTGATCGATTGCTTGCTTGAGTAGCAGAGAGCCTTGTCCCGTGCCTTCTGCCCCGGACAAGGTGAGAAACTTCTCGCGGATTTTCCGCACCGAGTATTTCGCTTCACCGGTGCAGCAAAGCGACTTGATCCACGACCTCGCAACATCTGCTTTGCCGACATTGGTCTCGTACTCACGGTCAACGGGGAGTGCTCCGGGCTCCGACGTGACTGCCTCAAACCGGGAAAAGATTGATGATTGGGCATGGAAGTATCGCTCGCACCAGTCTTGCTCGCCAGACTTACTGGGCACCAGCGAGAATCGATGAGCCAGGAGCTCTCTCGTCTCGGGGATTTGGTAGCCTTCTTGGCGAGATAGTCTTGACGCCCATCTGATAAGCGTTCCCCAGTCGTAGTCAATCGGGTCTTCAAAGTCAACCATGGGCAGTTCCTGGGTTTCAAGGGCTTCGATCAGCCGTTGCTGGACATCTCGCGTGAACTTTTTGATGTACGCCCCCTGTTCCTTGCATGCAATTACCCAAAATTTTCGCAAGGTAGCCAGTCGGGCATTCGGGAAGATGTGAAGTAAAACGCCCCAGTCAATGGCTTTATCCGCGCCCCCCAGCAAAACCCGAACGACGACAAAGGCGGCTAGGGGGTTTTCTTGGCTGGTTGGCTGCCCGTCCATCATCTCTAGCGCTCTCTGGCCCTCCTTCCTATCCGTACCCCTTCGAGAGATGGACGTAAGTGGGCGAGTGATCAAAGCCACGCGCTTGACCTTGGATTGTGTGGATTCAACACCGCCCAAGGGGCGCCTGGAGTATCTCAAGACAGATGTATCCGACCCGAAGTCGGAGTCCTCGTCACTACTCGATGACAAGGCTCCTTGTGTACATACACTTCTATCGAATGACAGAGGTGTTTGGCGATCTTGGTGCCGCCACTCCAGACTGGAAGAGGAGTCAACACTGCCTGTTTCGGCCAAAAGATTGACAAAAAGGTTGTATGGGCCAGCAGCCAAAGGCGGCGCGTTGATGAACCGGTCCGCCTGGTTCAGCTCCATCTCCAGGCAATTGATCAGGCACATCATGAAGTTGCCATAAGCGGCATCGGCGCTGACGGCACGATTTGGCCTATCACTTTCAGTTGCGGAAAGTCGTTTGTCGAGGTCTTGTACCACATCAGCCCATGAGAACCACTCCATATCAGGCATCCAGCCGCAGAGCGTGAAGCTGGCGTTACTGCTCTTCTCCTCAAAGAAGGACAGCCCGAGATATGGCCAGCTTCCGTCTCGGCCTACAATACATCGTACAGGACTCGCCATGGCAAACTCTACTCCTTGAGCGGTCGGTGAGCCTTGGGAAGGAGCATTCGTGGTGCGAGTCAAGCTGAAAGACGGCGTCATTCCTCGCGATATTCCGTGATCTGCAGCGCACCAGTCGGCTTCCAAGAAGGAGTTTGGAGCTAAGAATTGCAACTCAACCTCGTGAGTGATGTGACCCTTCTTCTCTTTGTTGTGATTCAGGGTATCAGTTTTCTTCCCCGAGAGCCAGCTATCTGAAGCCCATTTCGCTCGATACTCGTCATTCAAGGGCGCCAATAGAGGTGCGCAACTTGGAGTCTGTATACCGCCCTGGGCAAACTTTCTTCGCTTACTTGGGGCTTCGTCATTCATGACTCCATGATGCCTTTTGAATGAAGATTGTGCGGCATAAACCGGAGCGTCCAGCTGTGCAACCTCGCCGGCAAGAACTCGGCGTCCTCGCCGGGTCTCCCTCTTCTCTCCATTTTCGATGCTATTGTTGGATGGTGTGGAGAGCTGAGGGTGGCGTTGCTTGATCTTTTCGACAACGGCCAACGTTTCCGCAGAGAACGCATCAAGATGTGGCAGCGTAAGAATCTGACATTTAGAGAAGAGGCCGCTCTGATCCTGAAAGCCATGCCAATGCTCTAGCACCGACCTAGCTTTCAGCATTCGACTGAGGGCCCATTGAAAGTCCTTTGTTTTCGGTACTGGCTTGCCGGGATGACGTTGTTTCCAAACAGCAGTGATGGCGTGCCAAAGAGAATGCCCTCCAGGGAGGACTCCATTGCGCTCTAGAAGCATGTCCATCAGCAAGGTTGAAATTTGATCTGTGATCTCGGTTCGGGGAGGCTTTTTGTTTTGGCTTTCGATTCCTTTGTTGCTGCCTCCGGAGTCGTAGCGTTGCTGGCTGTCCATAACTTCTACATCTGCCTTCCCTGGGTGAGACGCTGTACCGGCCGCCTCTAGAACGGGCTCGCGGTGCTCGTGCGGATCCCCTTGAGCGCTCATATCTTCAAAGGGCAAAGCCGGGCTTGAATGTTGCTGATTCTCGTCCGGTACGAGAGCAGCGTAGGGCAAACTTTCGAGTTGGTTGGCAGGGTATTCCCGATTCATGAAGTCGAATATTTGACTCGGTGGTCTCGCGTCAACCTGTAAGAGACCTACCTGCTCGTGAGGAACAGCGGATTGCTTGAAGGATTTTCTATGCTCCGGGGCCGATTGAGGGAGAGAAGATGGTTTCAACGCAAAACTTTCTGTCTCTTTCAACATTGGAGTGGTTGATGATGTCGTGTGTAGCGGGTATTGACCCCCATTGGATTCCGTTGAAGATATTCTGGAAAATGAAGATTCTACGTCATTTCGATCTCTTTCTCTCCTTTTCCCATCTCGCCTGTCTTCAACGGCTTGGGCCTTTATCTTTCGACCCGAAGACCTCGTCCCTAGAGCCGCGGCTGCATTGGCATCATCGGTTGTCTTGGCTGCGCTCGTTGACCGGAGAGCAGATCTCGCCTCTCGACGTGAACTGTCAAGATTGACAGGGCTGAAGGATGGGTTACAGGGAGTTTGAGACTTCTCAAGATGATATTTGAGGCCGATATCATTCTTCCAAGTCTTGCCACACTGATCACATTTCCATCCCTTGAGTTTCGTCACATCATCGGTGGGAGTCCCAGTCCCCCGTTTATCGCCGAGAGAGTGAGAAACCCGTCCTCGCCCACGTCCTCGTCCTCGTCCTCGTCCTCGTCCGCGGCTTGCAGATTGAGTGCTTCCTATGGACACACACGGATTAGGTGGTGAGGAGGCTGTCGCGTCTGGAAGTGTAACGCCTGTGTGATTGCCCGTCATTGGTTCTACCAGCTCCGGTTCCAAGAGCTTCTTGAGAGTCTCACCGGGCACCAGTAACTTGACCATCATTGAATTCAAACCCGATTGGCTTTCGGTCTTGGGATCAACCTCTGCTTCAGGCGTATGATGCACCTCGTCGTTTCCACTCCGGTCACTCTGATACTCTGGCCTGATCTTCCGGGGTCTGCCTCTCTGCTTCCTTTGAAAAAACGTAGCTTGGCTGAGATTAGCCAGCTTTGAGGCCCCAGTGGGCACTTCCTGGTCGAAGCCATACGGCGGGCGTTTACCACTCCGGTTCACGCCGTCGCGCTGTCCCATTCCAGCTGGCAAAGCATCCACTTGAAGCATCCAGTCTGTGACCTGCGAAACAGGGGGCAGCGAGTATCTGTACGATGCAACCTTCCCAGTCCTGGAGTGCTCACTGATCACTTGCAGATGCTGCAGTTGGACTGGCTGGATATTCGGCGTAGAGAGACATGTTGTCAAAGACGATAGAAAACGTGTGAATGATACACCTAGCGTAAGCCCGTATACGTCTGGATTCGTCAACCCCGTGTCACCGCATGCCATGATGCTCTTCGCAATGGCAATGGCCAACGGTTGATCAGCTGACCACGACGGCGCGACGCTCAAGCACTTGGAGGAAGCAACCGGTTCCATAAACGAATCAGTAGCATCGTTGCTGTCCTGGTTAGAAGATTCGCCTGTCCTCGCAGGCTTTCCGGTGCGCTTTCCGGTTGCTAGAAATATGGACCAATCCTTCGGGGATAGATCACGATTGAACTGGACGCAATCATTGAAGACCTTGTTGTCAAGCTTCGCTGCAACGTATCGGATCGCGTCTCGCGCATTCAGGAACCGGCAGACTTTGGAAACTACCTTCATTTGCCATCGCATGCCAAGGACGCCCAACTTGGATTTCAAGTCTTGCATGCGTAGAACACCCCACTCTTTACAGACGGCCATTATAGTGGTGGCAAGGGCTGTATAATCGACAGATTCCCCAGTCCATCTTGTATGCCAAGGAACAGCGTCAAGGTTGACGGCCAGGACTTGGCGAGACAGATTCATCTCCGCCTCCGGTTCTGTGGCTGCGCACCTATCTTTCGGCAGCGGAGGGGCGAAAAGCTTGAGCCACATTTTGCTGGTTTTGGTTCCCCGGACAAGTGTTGTACGCTTGGTAATGTAACCTTTCTTAACAAGTGCATCCGTTCGCTTCGGTACTGAACGCTTGTCTTGGTCGACCAGGCGGCCAAGATCACCTTGCAGGATCCCGTTTGCTTTTGTCGAAGCGATGCCAAGAAGCAGAAGCCATTCGGAACGAGGAACGCGCTTGTAATCAACCGCATGCCCGGTGATAGCCTCCCACATCGTTTCTTGGGAGACGTGAATTCGAATGCCGTGGCCATCATGTAGTTTGTCAAGCGCCAACGCCTCTGAGAACGTTACCCGATTGTATCGTCGATCAGGTCCGATGGATATATCAGTCCGCCGAACAAGCCATTTCCAAATCGTGGCGACTGCATGATCCGAGAACGTAAACGTCAAGGTGTCAGAGGTCGCATTGTGAGTATTGTGGAAGGCACCGGCAGCACCCTCAGACAGGTGGAGGGCTAGTTTTGCGGCATCGTTGAATTCCCTTATGGGAAGACCTGCAGAGTAAGCATTAATAACTGTCATTCGCAGGTCATAGTGCCTCGACATGCGAGAATGGAGTTCTTCCACTCTAGAGGCAAACAAATGCTACAGGATGGGAGGCATACCTTCTTCACCAGCACACGATATGACAAGCAGTACACGAGCGATTAGCCCTTCAAGTTCCAGTGCCATAATAGACTATAACGCGTAGAGCGGCGCATTATAGAGGTTAATGACAGGGGACTGTCAGAGCGAGATGAAGCTGTAAAGATTCCAGGTATCCTTGGCTAGAATATAGAGTATGACCGCTGTATTATTGTAACTGCGATACTTCGCAGACCGCATTGGCCAATAGCATCGTGGCACTGGAGAAGGAAGGGACTTCGAGCTACTTGGGCGGGGACCAAAAGTATATGTGCAACAAGGATAAAATTAATCTAAGCAAGGGTCGTGCAAATATATATCCTTTCTATACTTTATTTCTTATTTAATAAAAGCCTATCTTATAGTTTATATATTAATAAAGGAATATATATATATATAACTTAGCTATATAATTTATAGTAAATATATTTAATTTTTTATATTTAAAGTAGGTTCTTTTATAATAAAAGTATTAAGTATAAAGCTTTATTAATAAAAGTTATAATAATTTAAGAGTTATATTATAAAATGCCTTTACTAAGTAAGTATATATAATTTATAAAAGAAAGAATTACTCCTTAAGTAATATATTTTTACTATTTAAGTAATATATTTATTATAGCTAGCTAAATAAGCTTTAAATTACTAAATTCTAGCTTAACTTATTATAATCTTTTATAATATATTAAGCACTATATAATATTATAAAATGCTTTAAATAATACTTATATTATAATTTAAATTATTATAACTTTTATTTTAATTTAAATTATAATACTATTATAGCCTTAATATAGCTATTTTATATATTTTATTTAAAAATAGTAATACCTTAAGTATATTTTATATATTTTTATATAGCTATTATAATACTTATTATAAAAGGGCTTAATTTAATTACTAGTTTTTATTATTATATTTTACTATAGCTTACTAAGCTATATAACTTAATACTAACTTTAACTAGCTATAATAAGTATACTACTTAAATAATAAAAAATATATTACTTAAGTAATAATACTTATAAATAAAAAAATAAGTAATTAGAAAGTTAGCTTTTATATAATGCTTTTATTAATATTTTAAGCTTATATATTTACTTTTAGTAATTTAAGTAAAAAAATAAATAAATATTAAATTTTAAGCTTTTTATTTAAATATAAATACTTTATTATTATAACTTAATACTTATAATTATAATAATAAGCTACTATAATAAATAATAATAAATAAAATTAAGTTACTTTATTTAATTAAAAAAATCTAAATATAACTCCTTAACTTATTTAAAAATTAATAAAATAAATATTAATTCTTAATAAATTATAAAAGGCTTAAGCTATATTATAATAAACTAGGTTTTTAAAATTAGTAAAAATACTAAAGTTTCTTAAGAGGTAAACTATTTAAGGGAATAGCTTTAGTAAAAAAGCTATTTAGGTTTATATTAGTAAAAGGTTAAGTTAGTTCTTAAAGTAAGTTTAATTATATAGCTAGTTAATATACTTTTATAATAAATATTTAAGTTTTAATTTACTTATATTATAAATACTATATTAATAACTAGCTATTTAAATTATTTAAATAAGTAATATAAATATAAACTTAAATACCTAGTTATTTTAGCTAAATTATTTAGTAATTTAATAATTTTATTTTTAAATTATTTACTTTAAAAATAATCTATCCTTTAAATTATTAAATCCTTTAATAATTTATTTTTAATTAGTTATATAGCTTAATATTTATTTAATACTATTTACTAAAAGTGGCTTATTATTATAATTATAAAGCTAGGTTATAATATAATATCCCTTTTTTATTAATTTTATTTTTAAAACCTTACTTAGCTTATTAAAACTTATAATTCCCTTACTTTTTATAAGTAGTATAATTATTATTTTATTTTTATTTTATATATTAACTTTTTTTAATTATAATAAAAAAAGTAAGAAAAAGTCTTTATTTAAAAATAAAAAAGTAAAAAAGTCTTTTTAACTTTATTATTTATAATACTAAAAAAATAAATAAGTATTATTTTTATTATATTTTTAAAGGTTTTAAAAAGTATTTTTTATTTACTATTAATTTATTATATTATTTAAAATATATTTATTTAAATAAACCTTATTATAATATTTAAGATTTTATTATTAAATAGCTTAATTATATTTCTTTTTAATATCTCTATTTAAAGAAAAAGCTTAAATTTACTAAAAATACTTTTATTAAAATTATTATAAAGGTTTCTTATTTTTAAAAATAAAAAAGGTTATAATATAATTAAATATATTATATTATTATATAAAGTATTACTAATTTAAAAAAGTTAAATAAAATTAAGTATAAAAAAGCAAAGGCTTTTTATTAAGTAGAAATATTTATACTTAATTTAATAAATCTTAATATTTTAACTTCTTCTTTTAATTTTATTAATTAAAACTAATTTTTATTAAATCCTTTATTATTAACTTTTATAAGTTTAACTATTAATAAAACTTATTAACTAAGGCCTTTAAGTATTTAAGATTTTTAATAAGTTTATATATATTTTTAATATTATTATAGTTTTTTTTTAATTTATAAAGTATTTTAACTTTTAAAATTCTTAATTAAATTTAATTTAAAGTATTTATTTAATTTTATATTTAAGTTTTTTACTTTTAATTATAATTTTATTAT
>LFMI01000843.1:15313-31145 GCA_001050175.1 Trichoderma parareesei | reverse complement strand
CCCCCCCCCTGAAAAGCCCTACCGCTTGAGTCGCCTTGTTCTATCCCTTGCCTCGTATGTATGCATGTACAGCACCTACAGTACCTTACCTCCTACCGGATTCTACATTGATACAGATGCAAGCAGGATTCATCAGCACGAGCACGGCCTTTGGACCTCCGAATCCTAGTTCTCCCACCGCCGTAATTAGAAGGTACCTATGTAATACCTACCTGTACATGCAAAGTAGCGGACTGAAATCTGGACATCGTCGTCATCTGGGGGTCGGCAATCACAGCAACCCTCTCTGCCTATCCCCGTCGATCTGGGTTGGGCCCCCGTTTTCCCTTCTGCTACGTAGCAATGCGATTTTCTTCTCTCTCTCCCCCCCTTTTGTTATTATCAGAACAATTGCGCGAGGCCGATGGGGGGGCGCTGCGAGGCTGATTGGCTGAAATCTGGATACTTGCAAAAGTGGAGGTTTCAAAGCTCCCCTTGCGCCGAGGTACAAAGTAAGGTAGTTGTATTGTATTGTATGTACCTATGTACTCGTACCTATGTACAAGCTGCTATGGGGCCAGGCATAGGTACTCTGTAGGACAAAAAGCGAGGAAAACTCGTACGATATGGATCATCAATCATCCGTTCTGACTTACGAATCTAACACACAGGAACAGCTGTGCCGCTGATGAATATGGCATGGTCAAGGTACGGGGTTTGCTTGGCAAGCCCAGGAGAGAAACGAGTCGGCGCATTTTCTGGACTGGCCACGATGCAGGTGCTCAACCGAAACCCAGCATAGTATTATGATTAGGTACTTGAGCTCGAAAATTACGGAGTTGATGTGCACAGAGATTTGGTCAGAACGGAAGAGAACAACTTCATGTTGTGTCTTCCGCGCGGAGCTACGGGATTCCTCCCCCGAGCATCTTTCCATTTTCGCGTCCGACATAGTACATACTGGCAGCAAGCCCCCCCCCCCTTTTTTTTTTTTTTCTTGCTTCTCATGCTGGGGGTTGCAGATGTGCTCGAGAAATCGTTCAGGCCAAGCCTCCTGTCAAACAAATATAAACACCCAAAGGGGGGAGGCCGCTGTCTTGCTATTACTGCCACAATCGAGATGAGAGCCAAGATAAAACTCTAGATAACTCTAATCTCTCCCACGGTAGATTTGCCCTTCCCCGTCAACCAAGACACCGGGTTTTCCGCCCCTAGGCCGCGTGGCCCGCGAAATTACCTGCCTTTCATTCACTTTCGCAGCCGAAAAAAAAGAAAAGGCCGTGTATAATCATTCGTTTCTACGTAGAAACGGAATGATTGATTATAGGGCGATTTCCCAAGCCAGAGGAGTTGTCAACGACCGAACAAGCTGCCCCAAAGCGGCGACGTGGCTGTGCTGCCAGTTCCATGGAAAGACGATGGATGTACTTTAAAAGTTCAATGTTGGGAAAGCTCCCCTCATTGGCCCCTGACAACTCAGCAAGCAGCAGTGATGAGGCCACAACTTCACATTACACCACAAGACGTTAGCCAGCCCAAGCACAGTTATGCCCGTCCATTACCACAGCAGGTATTCGCAAGTCCAACTACAGATTCCATCTGCCATCATCAAAAACAAGGGGTATAATCTGAGCTTTCCATTCGATCCCCAAACAGGCGCTCATCGACAAGCCGCCTCGCCACCCCTGGATCTGACTCTTTTCCTACAATGAGGACGTAGCCATATCCATCTTGCCACCACGGCAAGGACGCAAGAGAGAGAAACCTATAACGATACTGCCGTCCCAATAAGAAAAAAAAAAGCCATCAAAGGCCATGAATTCCACCGATGCTTGCTTGGTCCCAAATGAACAAATGAAAATACAAATGAAAACTCCTGTCCCCCCTGTGCCCACACGCCGTAGCGTATGATTGCTGCTGTTCCTGACAATAAGGCATATCGCTTAGTTGAAATTGGAGGAGAGATGCGCTCGCATGAGCTTTCTGCCAGTTTTTGGGAGTAGCGTGCAGCGGTTCACTAGACAAAGAAAAACTCCATCTAAGCCTTGCTCTGAAGAGTGAAAAGACGACGAAATCAAACTCGACGATCATCTGACGGCGGGGATGGAGACCGCGCCCGGCGTCTGCCCCCTATGCCGCCGGGAAACATGCCAAACAGGTTGTCCTGCCAGTTGGTTCGACGCGCCCCCGTGGGCTCCGCCTCTGCGAGGCCCTGCTCAACGTCCTCGTCGCCGCTGGAGGATCGATATCCCGAGCCTTCGGCTACCTGGTCGTCGTCGTCGTCTTCATCGTCGCCATCATCACGGTATGGCTCATATCGAGGACCAGCCCACGAGCCACGAGCCAAAGAGCGGACTACATCCCCTTTGCAGATGGGACATGTTCGTCGACGGGTGGTCAACCATGGAGTGCTTCCCGTTATTGTCAGTATGATGTGTGAAGCGAACAAAAAATAAAGGTATTGGGAAACTCACATGCAGTCGGCGTGAAACTCGTGGCCACAAGGAAGCCTCATTACCCTACTCACGCCGTCGATGTACTCCTCCAAGCAGACGACGCATTCCACCTGCCTTCCCATGTACTTTTTCCACTCTGCCGAGACGGCTCCTCGTTCGTGCCTTGGGCGGCTAGGGCGGGGGTTCTGCGGCGCCAGTGACAGGTCGCTGGGAGTCGGGGCCAGGAAGTTTGCGCTTTCCAGGACCCCAGTGGTAGTCCTGGAGCGAGGTCTCGATCTAGGCGGGCTGGAACTGTTGTTGTGCTGCAACAACGGCGTCGTCGGCGTTGCGCTGCCCGGAGAAGGCACTCTGGGAGACATGCTGGGCGAGCGGGCAACGGTGTGGTATGTCCTGACTGGAAGACGCTCGACCACAGACTTGGGGGCCCGCCATCTCCTCCTTCGAATCCTCGCGCGTAAAACCAAGAGGGCGTACACAATCGAGAGCGTCACCAAGGGGCTGATGACAAGCACAAGCAGAGTGTCGAAGAATGGGCTAGCGCTGCTGGTCGGCGTGATGGTAACCCAGAGGCCTTCATGACGCACAGGGTCTCCGTCCTTCTCTGGTGCGTCGTCCTCATAATCATCATCCGCCACGTCAATGTCATCTGAGCCGCCCTCTTCGTCGTCGCCGAATATTCTCGAGATGAGGCCATGGCTCTTGGTTGAGGGAGACCTCTTCAGCTCGGCGGCTTTATCAGCATCACTTTCATCGGCAGATACTTTGCGCAGCTTATATTCGCCGCTGCTCGGCGTAATGCTTCCTCCCTTTGGCTCATCGGCGCCAGAGTCCTGGTCGGAGACGCCGCCCTTGGCATTGGACTTGCCTGACGCGTCCTTGCCTCCTCCAGCCGTTACCTTGGCTTTGGCCAGAAGATCAGGGTCACGCCAGTCCTGAACCCCAATCACAAAGTCGTCGCCTTCCACCTTGGGTCGCTTTGGCTGTTTCTTTGGTTTGGCCGTGCTGGGCTTGATGGTGCTGTCCTGCTCGTCATTCCAGTCTTCCACCATGACCCAGTCCAGCTGTCCACTGCTGGGCGGTCTGCTTTCGCTGTGGACGCCGCGAGAAGACGTGCCCCAGCTGAAGAGGCGCGAGAACCAACTACTTGGCGGATCCTCAACCTCGGGTTTCTTTGCGCTTGTGCTTCGCTTTTCCTTGCTTGAGCTCTTGGGCTTCTTGGATAGTGCCTTCTTTGTGGGAGCCGGGCTCTTGCTCTTCCTGGCTTTCGAGCCCTGTTGTACTTTGAGGACGGGGTTGCCGTTGTCGTCCAGCGTGTCCTCGATGAAGCTGCCGGGTTGCGTCAGTGAAGAGAGCAGCTGCGCAGTCGTCCGGGCCGTGAAGACGGATGGGATCGTCACGTCGTCAACCTCGTCGCCGTGAGCAAACATCTGGATGAGCGGGCCTCCCTTGACGTTGTCGCCAACAATAACGCCAATTGCACCCCTTCGCTGTGCCCACATGACCTTGTCCAAGAACCCGCAGCCTCCGCGCATCAGCAGTACAATCTTCCCCTTGATCTCGGCTCCCTCCTGGATCGACTGGATATCGGCGTGGGTAGACGTAGAGGAATCTCGCCGAGTGAGGGAACCGCGCGGCCCTTTGTGGAGGTGATTATCGGTGCCGTCGTCCGCGGGAGCTTCTTCGAGGCTTGCTCCGGCGTCCTTCTTGGGTAGGTCCAAGCCGAGGAGCTCCCCGGTACGCCCTGGGCGACGGCTCGACTTGGAGACGTCTCCGTGCTGCGCAGCTCCGTGAAAAGACGGCTTCAGCACATGCTTCGCACCCGCAGCATCCCATCCGGGCAGGTCGCTGCAGCCCAGCTCGCCGTTGCCGTCCAGGCTGTCCTCGGTGAAGCCGCTTCCAACCCACAGCTGGCCGCTCAGGCCGCTGGGCAGCAGCCGGGGCCCAAAGGCAGCAGGCCGGGCCGCGAAGGAGGTGCTGTTGTCATCGGTCAAGCTGATGGCGGCGTTGGGAGGAAAGAGAGAGAAGGGCGTGTTGTAGAAGATGAGGCCCCATACGGATGTGGTCGGTCGGACTCTGGTGGGGTATCGGGAGGCTGCGGGCGTCCTGGAAGCTGTTGCCGCGCGGAAAAGGAGGAAGAGGGACGTGGATATGCAAAGAACGAGAATCACGATCCGTGGAGTACGCATCGTGAGGAGCGCGGCTGGTCGGCCGGCAGCAGAGGGGGGAGGGTTTTCTGGCTTGTTTGGGTCTGTTATGCTTTCTCTGGGTGGTGTCTTTGTTCGCCCGCAAAGGAATGCCGCCTCAGGGACGAGAGGCTGACGTCGGCCAGCTGAGACACGTCATGGGACGAGAGGAGAACAGGAGAAGATCCGTATCGGATGAGGAGGAGAAGAAGAAGAAGAAGAAGAAGAAGATGAAGAAGAGCACGAACGCGGCAGAAGAACAGGGAATCACGTTGAAAGGGACGGACGACAACACAAACGTAGGACGGATGCAAGCAGGAGGAGCGCACGGGTGGGAGAAGAGTCGATGTCGAACGATGAACGCAGGTGTGTAGGTAGTAGGTAGGTAGTAGTAGTATGGACTGAGGAATAAACAGCCCGGCCGAGGCGGGGCGGGTAAAGTCGTGCAGGTGAGCACCCAGTAGGACGCTGGGCTGCCCTGTATTCTAGGGAGCGGCCGGCAGTGGGGGGCTCGGCTGGCGGGGGCTGAGGCCGCCAAGCGTCGCCAAGTCACGCCTGTAAATTCGAGCTCAGGTGGTCGAAGCAGCTGGAATGTCGGGCAGTCTGTCGCTTAGTATTAGGAAGCTGCACCAGACCTCTTGTGTACCTACATGCACATCCATCTTACATCCAATACATCTATCTGACCAGCATGAAACCTAGAAACACGAGATTCTGCAGATGGCACCCAGATCGGACCATTGCTTGTAATACGTAGGTAGTCATGCCTACGGCACTCGTTGATTCATCACTCACCCGACCCAACAAGACAGAGCATCGCGGGCTGAGGATCGATAAGACGGACTAGTGCTGGCGGCTGCTTGTCTGTGGGACGACGGGCTGGGAGCTAGTAATAAGGTAGCATTTTGATCTGGTGGAGCTCGACCCAGCCTTGACACGAAGCTCTTTTGATGCTGGCGATGATGATGCCAGTGAAGGATGCAGAACCGATCGTCTCAGGTACAAACAGAGATCATCGTTCTGATGCTTATTCATCCCCCTACTACATGCCTTACCTACCTAAGGTACCTTATGCAGCGTCCTCGCGTCCGCTATGAATCTCCCACCAACTTCGTCCAACACCAGCATCATCTTGTGTCATTTCATCACCGAAAACAGCTCGAGGGCCAGCCGGGATTAGGCTCTGATAGGGGACCACTCCGATCCACTGGAGGTGCAAAAATAGCCCTTGTCCAGAGACGCTGCATGACGCAACAGCCCGTGACGACATTATGTGGAGATGGCATGACTTTTTATATCTTCTGCCCTTTCTTTTCCCTCACTCTTTTTTGCAGTAGAACATGGCTTGTGATCACACTTCGATAAGACATCCCATCTTGCAGGAGACAGATAAGACATGCCGTCTGTCTTGTACAGCTTATTGTAGGTAATAACGGTATCAAGAGTGAAGCACAGTCATTTACGTACCATGGTTAGAGCAACACGTGCTCATGACAGGACCCAAAGGAGGCTCATGCGAATACGAAAGCGCTGTGCGGTCCCGGCACATTTCTCTTCATATCGCCTGTTTGGGACCCCTTGCAGATGCGCGAGTCTAGGAATACATGTATGAGGAGGCCTCTGTCTTTGACATTTCGGTCTGTCGCATCTGCGCAGTGATGCGATTCGTTCAGCTTTTTCAACAACAACAACAACAACAACAACAAGCGATCAATAATCAGCAGCCATGATCACCTTGAAGGTATAATGTGCTCTATCATGCTTCATAGTTAATGCGTGTCGGCTTCATGTAATCAGACACCAAGTATATACATACGCACACGGCCCCGTATCACCCATCCAGCAACAGGTTTAAGCTATTCACTGTGCTCCCAATAGAACGCTCCTAGTCAAGCAGTTGCTTGCTTCATGAGTCCTCCGACAGTATGCCACGCAAGATGATGTCGCCGTCGCCATCTTCGTCGTCCCTCTTTCCTCGATCCCACGCCCTCTCCTCCCCGGCCTTGGACCAAACCACGTCTTCCTCTGTCTTCTCTCGTTGGCTATTGTTGGCCCTCTGAATCTGGTGATCTGCGAATCCTGCGGCCTTCATTCGCTCCTCCTGCATCTGACGCAGCTTTTGGCGATCCCTATAAGCCTCCACAGCATCGTCCCAGGCTCCCCCCTCTTCGTCATCTGGCAGCACCTCCGTGCTTGGATCGTACGACTCGGAAAATCGTCGATCGAGGCTGGCGGCTCCTGCGACAGTCCCCCGGCCGCGATACTTGGGAGGTGGCGCAGGCCCAATGATTTCTTCCAAAGGATCTGAATCGTCTCCGTCGGTTTTGGCATGCGAATCTCGCGGGAGGCGCTCCTCCGCGGTCAAGGGAGATCGACTCCGGTGCTTGCTCTTCTTAGTCCGAGGCGATCGAGAACGGCGTCGATGGCGGGGTGACCTGGACCGGTCTCTATGGCGATGGCGACCATGTCTGTGCCTATCCTCGGAATCCTCGCGGTGTCGTTTTCGTGAGGTCCGCGGTCGGTCCTCGTGATGATCCCTCCGCCCGTCTCTCTCGGGGCTGCGCGACAATCGGCCATAATCTCTTCTTGCCTTGCGAAGATCGCTGTCTGGGCTCTTTTCTCGATGCGATGTTCGGCGAGAATGGCGGTCGCTGTCGCCCCTATTCCTGGACTTTTCGTTCTCGTCTGCTGATCTTGTATTGTCGTCCCGTTTGTGTCTCGATCCACCAAGAATAGACTGGATGTTGCCCAACTGCCGCCTCCGCACATCTCCATCTGATAAATTCGCCTTGCGTCGCTTAGCCTCGTCGGCGCGCTCCAGATCCCTGAGCCTCGCCTTCGATTCAGCCGCTTCCTTGGCCAGCAGCGCCTTGTTATGCGAATCCGTATCCTTGATGATGTTTCTGAGGAACCTCGTGTTCGGTTTTGGTACGTTGGACGGCCTTTTGACTCCGTCAGAATGATATCCCTTGCAAACGAACGGCGGGCTCCATTACTTGTTCTTCGTGTTGAAGGCCTCTAACCCCATTGCTGAATATTTGATCGAGCAGTCGTTGGCCTCTTGGGCCAGCAAACCAGCCACATAGTCGTCTGTGAGGAGCTCGTCGTTGGGCATAGCAGAGGCAATGTGATTGTGATATGGAGTAATAATTTCGGCGAGGTTTGCGCAAACAAGCATAGAGGGTTTGTGTTGACAGAGGAAGGCGTTTTGGCAGGTTCGATGAATGGCCGAGATTCGGGGAAGCCTTGAATGATGACTCAGCGCACACGATGCCCCTGCCGATAAGATAAGCTCGCATGAACCTACTGCTGGGCTACTAACTGCATCGGGTTCAATGTAAACACTCAGATTCAACTTCTCACATGCACGTTGCGATATCAGGAGAAGGAGTCCAGGCTCATATTCAAGCATCGTCAAACCCTCCTGTCATAGCACTGGTTAGTCGAAGAGCGCGCAAAGTCACATCATGAGCACCAAAGATCCAGCACAAGTCCTCGAGACCCTGCGTCGGCTGCAGTCGAGCAAAGAACTGTCCATCATCAAACTCAGTGAATCCATCTCAAATCCATCACCAAACGATGCCCCTCAGCGCATCTCTGACGCGTCCAACACGTCGCTCGACAGCCCTTCTCCCACCAGCCTGGACGCAGACCTGATACACTACAAAGAGCTCTTTGCCAAGCTCCGGTTCTCCTACGTCGAGCAGGTGACCAAGGAGAAGTTCATCCGCGCCATCGTCGGGGATCCGCCTCTCATTGTCACGCTGCAAGAAAATCTGGACCTGGAGCGAGAAAATGCCGAGGCAAAAGCGCAGCTGAAGAATCTCAAACTGGAGGTGGCCGACCTGGTGTCTGACCTGGAGAGAAGGGGGCGGGAACTGAGCAAGCGGTACGAAAACATTCAGCTCGAGACGGCGCGTCTGGAGGAGCTGCCCGCAAAGATTGCGGAGCTGGAGAAGCGCATCAAGGAGCTCAAGAGCCAGCAGGAATCCTCGGAGTCGGATCCAAACCTCCGATTGCCCTTGACAAAGACGCTCGGCCTCGTGTCGAAGCGCAAAGCGGAGCAGCAAGAGCTGGCGCGCGAGCTCGAGGCTCTGCAGGCCAAGGTCCCGAGGAAGAGAAAGGAGGCGGAAAGGCTGCGAGCCGAGCTGCTGCCGTTGGAGGCAAAACGGCAAAGCAGCACCACTGCGGCGCGGGAGGCTCGCAAGAGGAAGGAGGCTGCTCTTGGGGGCGTTGCGGATGACCTTGAGCAGAGAGCTCGGTGGTGGCGGGCAAGCGAGAGTATGTTGAAGCAGGTGCTCGATACCAAGCAATAACAATGGCGAGCATTGACGATGTCGTGAGGGTATGATGTATGGATCTCAAGTGTTTTATCAGGCGTTTCACCGGAGGGTATTGGACGGGATATCGGGAGCTGGGAAATGGCGTTGAATGTGGCATTGCCCTGGGGTTTGCAAAGGCTACATGGACTCGGAAAGCATTGAAGGTACATATAGAAAGGAGATCATGACCAACTGTTGCTGTTACAATCAATTATACTTGTCTACAAGAGATGTCATTTGTTCTCGACGCTGATGAATTATGTGGAAACGAGAATGCCGAATATGTGACATCCAAAACCATAATGGGTCAGTACCTAGGTAATCGTAATCTTGAATGGCCTCTTTGGATTCTCCCTATCCCAAAGAAGAGAGTTTGCGCTCCTGGGGTCTGGACTCATACGGATCATACGGACAGAAAGCATAGGCAGAAAGCAGCTTGGGCACCACGGATTCGCTCAATACCAGGACAACCAACGCTCTACAAGCTCACAAGCTACCATTCATTAGTTTTCAAACGCGGACAAGACGAGCAATATAAGTGTAATCATAATCATGTTCAAGTCAAACACTGCCTCATGATATCATCTAAACCTGAATGCCCATCATCATTGATAGCCATGTCTTCACTGACAAAGATGTTGGAACAATGCATATCTCAAAGTCTGACCCTTGTACTCAAAAGCTAGACTGACACAATTCCTTGACAGCAATTCTCTGACTTGTATCAAGAGTGACTCTTCTCTCGAACTACACTACAAGCCCAGAGGTAGTTTATCCTCTCGCGGGGACATGCAGCAACTTCGCCATCCAAAGCTCGAACAGATGCCGAAATATGGAGCATTGAGAGCACCAACGCGGCTTGGTAACCGGACACAATATCACAAGCAGAGGCACTTTGCGATTCAAATTGGCATGTAGGCGGAATGAGGCTGGTTGGTTGGAGAAACTTTTGCCTTTTTCCATGCTATCGAGGGCGTGGGTGAGGGTTTCAGTCTTTCTGATGGGAGTCATCTCGGCCATATCTCGCACTCTACTCGGACAGGTTTTTTTTTTCCCCTTTGACAGCGAGAGCTGATCACAAAGTCAAAGAATTAAGCGACAAGTTTTGTAGCTTGAAGTATCTCATGTTCTAGTCAAGAGAAGAATCGCCATCGCCTACAACAATAGTCTTGCTTCTGCGTGCAAGGTCAACAAACGCATACTCCTTCTAGGCCATGTATACTCCAAGTCGACATTGTAAATTGCTCTACCAAAACATGTGATTGCGGTAGTCAATCGAACCGATATGCGACTTGTCTAGGCGATACTTTGGCAATTGATCTCCTCCACCATAACAAAATGGCATTTGGGAGACCTTTAGCAATGTAATAGCAGCTCGTCAATTGCCGAATATCTGTGCTCACTAACACAGCAACTTCTTGCATGCTTGACCTCAAGCTGAACACACCATCTATCTCCTCACTCCTTCGAAGCCATCCACAACCGTTCCAGACCGACTTCGACCCCTCTTCATCATACTAATCAATCATTCGCAAACTCAGACCAAACGGGCAACATCATCGGAAGCTCTACCAATCACCACAAGAAGCGTCCCCTCCCCCCCTAAATCAAACCAGCAAACAAACAAAAAGCCAAATCTAACTAAAAAGCCAAATTATTGAAGCCACGAGAGAGGGGAAAACCTCAGCTGAGAAATCAGCTATTTTCTCCTGGCCATCACAAGTCGGCAAGCAAGCCTCAACTAAAACAACCACCCACCGCCAACTTTTACCTGCCGGCACACCTCTTCTATTGTTTTGTTTTTGCCTTTGTGCCATCTCACACATCATTAGAGTCTTGGGGCATTCTTTGCTTTTTTGGCTTCGAAACTACCCCGCAAAGTATGATGTCCTGACCAAAACCAAGTCACGCCAGACTCGCCTCGCCGAAGGGGGGGAGGGCAGCCTATCGACGATCTGGATCGCGCTCTATCGCTGGGCGTGGCTGGCAGTCTAGCAGAGTTGCTACACAAACTCGCGAGATAGGTAGTATGTAGGTGTGGCAGATTTAGGGGCGCCTTTGGGCTTGGGGCTTGTTGGACACACGTGCCGGAATTGCTAGGAGGCACGTTTTTGGGCTTGTGCAAGGAGACGGGGGAGGACCAATCTCTTTAGCTACTACCATGCGCTTAATGTAGGGGGAGAGGATGAAGGTATTGAGGGGGAAAGAGAGCAGCCACATTCCCCCTCTGTCTTCACTTTTGCTTGCGTAAATGTTTGGGTCTTGGGTTTTGTCTGATATGGAGGATCAAGATCTGCCGGTTACACGGCAATGGGCTGCAGCCTAGAGGCCGCTTTGACTATATGCTTACTTGCAGACAGGATGCAGGTGTTCTCGTCATCACTTCTGTAGGTACATCAAGTGTGATGGAACTCTAATGCGCAGAAATCCCGAGGTTATCAGGACCAATAGCAGAAGATACGGGACGGTACCCGGCCGAGAAACAGTGATGTCAGGGCCAACCAAGCCCGTGCCCATGTTCCTTGGTATAATTAAGTTCAAGACATGTTCGAAAGCAACGCCGGATTTGCACTGGAAGAAGCGCCTCATCAGCCGATATTGAACTTCGAGAAAGCGGGCGTCGAGGGGGAGAGAAGAAGAAGAAGAAGAAGAAGAAGGTATGATGTGAGATGGATGGAGGGGGAGTGAAATTGAGAATGGAGATAAGAAAGAAAAGAAAAATAAAAAGGATCAAATGGAATATGTTTTTTCAGCAAAATATCCTGATTCGCAGGACAAGGGCCGCAAATGGCAATGGCAAAGGAGTTTGCGCCTAGTGCTATGCTGGACCCAGATGCTAACAGACGGCAAAGACCTGAGGTGTGTTGATTCCTCAGATTTCAAAACATCATGGTTTTTGCCTCGTTTTGAAGCAAAATGGAATAGGGCTGAGTGAGGGTGGGAAGACTGGGGTTGCCCGTTTGCCTTGTCTCTGTAAGTTGATGCCTTTTCACTTCCCTTTTGGCGCTGAGTGAGCAGCCAGGCCTAGGGCGAAAGCCACAAAAGCCAGCTGATTGGGATGGATGGAATTGAGGCGTCTCCTTGGATGAGGGCGGCACGGCGATTGGGCAGAAAGAGCAGCACAAGAAGGTATTTATTCTGGTATTTTGCTCTCCCATCAGCCATCAAGGTTCGGTTAGCGCCTCATGAAACCCATCCCGCTGGATTGCGCCTCTTGGAGCGCCTTTTGGTGATCCTCAGCCCGCGCTTCCTGACTCAAAGGCGCCACTTGTGGAGGCGCTCTCGACTTGTCTTGAGCTTGTGGGAGCTTGCTTGTCAAGTTGTGTGATAGGCGCGGAGAGCTCCAATAATAGACCTGCTAGACGGTGATCTGCGGGCAGTCACGTCGGAATGAAACGAGTTGATGGCCACCTGGAGCAGCTGTCAGCAACTCGTCAACGGTATCATGAGATTGCCGAGTCGACACGGCAAACTGATCAGAACAGGATACTCATCTCGGCTAGCTGTAATTGGCAATCAGGTGGAAGAGCCAATTCTTGTGACAATCAAATTGCCTGATGAATTCCAGCACTTCTTCGCTCCCAGCCTCGACAGAGGTCGGCGCCGGCGAGTCTGTTCGTCCTTGCGCTCGTCTCCACTGGAATAGAGTCACACAACTCTGCGCACCTCCATCACCGGGCATCTGTGCCATGCTAGCCCGATTGACAAGGCTGAAAGAGCTGGCACCGCCCGGTCGGTAGACAAGCTCGTTCAGCGTGGTGGGAGTCGCCGAGGATGCTTTGTCCTCGCTCTTCTCGATTGCCCGACATCACAACCACACAGAACGAACTATGAGATAGCAACAGCCTAGCTGACGAGGGGGGACCGGCCTTCAGTTGATTGGAAACCCGACCCGCGACGGATTCATCAGCCAGGCGCCCCCTCCCTCCCTTGTCTGCGGCGAGTCGAATCGATCGTTTTCGCCCGTCTGCGGTAGCCTGTCAACGGGCCCATGAGCCGCGGCAGACGGATTCCGATGACAGCCTATCAACCAGCAGCCGCGACAAGCCATTGCAGTGAAAGAGGGAGCGAGCATGCATTTGCAGCCCCTGCAACAGCAGCAGCAGCAGCAGCAGTGGTGCTTCAAGTCCCGTAGAGCTGGGCAAGAGTCGAGAGCTTCTTTAACCCACCTCCCGCAAAGCCATTCGCTCGCTTGGGGAGCTTGTAAGACGCCACAGGCGGTTTGGATTGGTGCCCGGCTGCTTGGTGCCGTGGCGATGATGGCCTGATGGAGGGGGGCAGGAGAAGAAGGAAAAGAATGATAAAATGGAATTAAGGTAATAAATTGAAGAGCGAGGGAGGGGCGTGCCTTTGCAGCCCCTGTGTGAGTAAGTTGATTGATTTTAAATTCGATGGACCGCCAAATACGAGAGAAGGGCGATTCTTGGCGATGCAGCGAGTAGGTAAATATTGGATGGAAGAGGTGAAGATGAATCGAGGTAACGAGTACCTAGGTACCTGCCTACCTTACCTTATTATTGCACGACATGCTCCTGCTGCAATAACAAGCAGCCCATCGACCCATTCCCCATGGTTTTGCGGGGCTGTCAAGCGGATGCACCAATGGCCCGCCTCGGGATACGCGTATCCACTGGGTACAGAGTACGGAGTACGCGTACACGGTGCGGGCACATGTCACGAAAAGGAGATGGACTGCTGGGGAGGTGACTGATTATAGGCATATCAAGCATTCGTGGGGAGGTCTGAGCGAAGTTCTCTGTATTGTCGACTCATAAACCTTGCAAATACTCTTTTGGGTCAAATCATCAGCTGCGGAATTCTAATCCAAACCACTCATCTTAGACAAACAAAAAAAAAAAAAAAAAAGCCACGGAGTTTAAAGGTCCCCAGCTTTTCCACCCAAAAGTGAACCACGGCCCCAAACTCCGCTGAGTCAACGACGCAATCCACGTGCCAGCCATGACCCGAAAAGCAGGGGTCCCGTCCAGTAAGCTTTCTTGGAGCTTATGGAATCTCAAATCCAGTGGGCAAGGATAAGGAGGTGGGGGGAGGGAGAGGGGCTGCGTTAATCGCCGACCAAGACGCCACAGTATCAGGTCGGGGAGACTACTGCTGCTGCTACATGTCATGATGAAGTACAGAATCTAACGTCCAATTTGCTGCTGGAGAGCTCCAGAGAGATAAGAGGTGGAATGAGTTGGAAGAATGAGCTTGATTAACAACACATGACAAAGGCAACTCCCGACGAACGTCAAGTCTCCTCATGCTACAATAGCGCAGCTCACTAACGCAGGTCGCGGCGGCGCCAACTTCGACTTGACAGCCAGGGCGCACACCATACTGTGCGGATAGTTCCAATGCGGATATTTTGATTTGGTTTTCATATTACCGCGGGCGGCAATCTGTGATGATAAAACCTTGGGAAACTGTTTTGATATTTGATGATGTTTCTTATTGTGTGCCCTGGTGACGAGCGCCTTTTGTTGTGAGACGGGACAAGCAAGCAAAGATCCCCCACAAGCAGCGCTAAGAGAACACGGGCGGGAGCTGATGCGGGAAAAGAGGGCAAATTGCGGGTTGTTCTGGCGGTGATTATGCCAAGCAGGAGGCCGAATCATCACAGCTGGTAGGTTAGTTATGTTTAGTATCCCATCTAGGTATGTAGCTATAACGAGGCGGTGATGGCAGCAACGCTTGGCTTACACCGAGTTCCCAACTATTTCCCCCCCTCCTCTCGGGTTTACTTGAGACAGGAACACGGCTCGTCCGAGACCGCGAGCTGGGCAGACGACGGACATTGCACAAGGAGCGACAATGTATCCGAGATCCCTCTGCTTGGGCTCTGGACCACCAGAACAGACTAATAAACAACGTGTCTGGTCTGAAGGACTTCCACAATATTGCTGCCAAGGCAGGCAGGACAGTAAGAGAAGAAAGGAAGCTGGGCGAGCGGACGGGCGTATTCGGCACACTCCGTGTCCGTTTCGTACCATCGTACAAGGGCACGGCGCAACTCAATCTTGCTCTCTCTCTCTCGGCGCATCCCATGGGCGTATTCCGATGCGTAAGGTAATATGTGTGAGGTACGAAATCAACCGACTGTTGGCACGCGCATGGACGCCATGTACGAGGTGTACGAGTAATACTGAACGCTCCTACTATGTGTTAGTATCTTAGTTGGCATGGTCTCCCGAGGAGTCGGGTTGGTGCACAGTAAGGCACGATCAGCTACAGGCTAACAGAGCCCAATCCTTTGGGATCGCCCGAAGGCCCCCTACATAGTATTATTACTGGTGTCCCCCGTTGTCTGATCTTGGTGCGCCATTGGGGCTCCGTGACAATGTGCAAGGCTGTTAACAGTGTTGGTTGGACGTCTTTCCATGTCTGAGGCGGGCATCTATCCGCTTGAGACGGAGTCAGAGCGGGTTAATCATGATTGCGGCTTTCTCTTGCTGATATATCAAAGGACGCTACAGGTAACAGCACACACGCTCTGGGTGTATGTATGATGGCTGTGCCGTGCTCGTGCAAGTCCAATTGGCTGCTTTCACTCTTCTGTCCGCTCCCGTCATTGAGCCTCATCAAGCTCTACAATTACCTCCCTCCACATATTATTCACCACGGAATTTTGTCAATATATTGTCAAATCCCCAGGTGTTTGCTTCCAAACGCACTCAGTCCCCATGCTCATTTACACGTATAACTGCAGCAATTCCATACATGAAAAATGTACGACTTTCTCTCCAACATGGGCTGATGATCCCCCCCCTCGCCCCCTCCCACCGCATCTCATCGCACACACCCCGCAGATGGAAATATAAATGCCCACGCAAAATGTTTTCTGATTATTTTGCTAATAACCCCCCCGATTTCCCTTCTGCTCACACCCCCC
>LFMI01000842.1:777-26367 GCA_001050175.1 Trichoderma parareesei | reverse complement strand
TCTCCCCCCCCCCCCCCCCCCCCCCGAGAGAGATGCCTCGATAGCCCACCGAGTCGGCGATGGACCTAAGCCCAGTTGAATGATCATCCTTATGCCATCTACATACGGTCACCAGCAGTGGGTATCCTTATTTCTCACCTGGCGTGCAATTAGAAAACAAGTCAAGGCATGATGCCATGCTGCTTCTTCATACGATAGCCATATACTGCTGCCTCTCCAACTTTATTCCATGCCATGCTGTCCGTCTCATCATGGGATAACCTCGCTTCTCTTCACCCAAAGACAAATCACAATAAGACAGAAAGATACCGAGGCTCCTACTCTTAACTCTAGCAGTAGAACAAGCAGTTTGAGATGACATCGCCCTTCCCTCCTCCTTGTACACCCATCGGCCCGCTCGATCTCAAGATGCGGCTGAGTGCCAGACGATACCTCAAAGGAAAGAGAGTCATCCATGACTTTTTATGGGCGTTGGTTCCCTGTTTCGACTCCGCAAGTTTAGAACAGGGGGAATGGGAAAAGAATGGGCAAAGCTAATGAGTGCCGAGCTCTGTGGCAGGCAACCATCTTCCCCCTTTCCATTTTTATGGATTAGTCTACGATTATGCATCTGCTTTTCTCACGATGTGACATGTCCGGTGCATCGGGCGAGCCACGACCAATAAGCCCTACGGGGCATCGGCCTATAATACTTGTTCTCTGCTACGAGAAACAGGAGTGAAGTCTGCGTAATCGGGAAGAGAGACGCTCGATACAAGGGACCATCTGGCTCTGCAAGAAGGGGGGGCTACAGGCAAGGGGGAAAATGAAGGAGATATTTGTCAATGCACCGTCGATATCATTCTAGGGATGTCCAACATATTGTTACGTTGCATGCCAAGTCTTCAGCGCCTACGCCGTAAGTGACCTCATCATCATCATCTTCTTCTTTTTTTTTCTTCTGCTTCCTTGTTTCTCCTCGCGCTGACAGAAGTGTTTCGGGTAGGCTGCAGTTGGATGAAACATGATCTAACGAGGCTGAGCGCTGCCTCGGCGAAACTCGACCACTTCCGTTCAGGGTATGAAATCGTGCTTTGACGCTTCAGTTGTAGCTATTTTTAGTGGTCAGGGGAATCAGATGTAAGTAAATGTAAGAATGGTCTGAGGCAGCGTCATAGGAATGTCCAATGTGAATGACGACCTATTACCCGGGACTTGCGGGAGGAGCTGCGATGGCATTGAGAGCAAAACCAGGCTGAAAGTGGCCTCAGGTATCAATGCAGAGTATCCCTCGCAATATTGTAATGCGGTAGAAGGATTTAGTGATACTCGAAAAGGTCGTGTATTTGCGAACACGACGAGAACCAGATTTGCCGTTATCCTTTGCTGCAGTCAATTCTTAGTTGGATAAGCAGAAGCCCGGAGAATCCGACAGCACTTACAATGGAATCACAAACCACGTACGCGCTTCATATGGACATTCCATGTATCGGCGATGCTTCTCGCGGAGTTTCTAACTCTTCCCGCTTCCTGGTCCTTCTTCCGTAAGAGCACCCTGCAGGTCGGGAACCGAACGAGTCCGCCAATAATGCTTCCCTCTGCAAAACTACATGCATGGGGGAGTTTGTGGGGGGCCGCATATGTCTTCAGTCATCACCTTGCTGCGCTCTCACCTCCTACATATTGCCGAGGTATCATCATGGTCCTGAGAGGGCGGGTGTGTGTAATGTTCCGTCGTATGAGTCGGCACGCCGCAAAGAGACGTGTAATATTGCAGCCTCGCACGTCGGGAATAGCTACTGGAGGGGCGCTGCAGTTGCCAAAGAGAGCCTGTAGAAGAGTGGCCTTGTTCGCTTTTGCTGTCAGAAGAGCAAGGATCGGGAGCTCGTATACCTTGCAGACGAGGCGAGAGAGGCTCCCGTGCGTGTCTGCGTAGTCTGTTCCGGGGTTGGAAGACGTGTAAGCATAAGATCAGAGTCGAGCCTTTGGTGGTAGGCAACAGCAATAACAGGAGTAATAGTGGCCCAGAGCGGATTGGATGACGGCTGCATATTATGCCGCAAATGACAGGGCGCCGGTGAGACTCGCACACAGGTAAGCAGTTGAAGTTGGGCAAAATGTGCCTCGGACGGGTAAGATAAGCGAGGCCATACAGGAATCACCGATGGAACATGAGGATAATGCCCGACACCGGTTGAAGAGCTTCACCGAGTTGCTGATGGTACGACAGCGCTCGTACAGTAATTCTAAAGCTGCGCAAGAGAGGCCCCCCTCTAATGCGAGGGCCGAGCGGAACGTCAAATTGACAAGGCTGACACTCGGCATGCAAAGCATGCGTCCAGGTTTGAGAGGCCGATAATGACAGGCTACTGCTGGCATCTCACGTCGTCGTACTGTCACAGCGATTCCTTCGCATCGCAGTACTCGGGGCGGCGAAATGCATATCATGGGGAAACTGCCGTAAACAGGGATCGTTTGTCACTGCTTTTTGGCTTCGGACTGATGTTAGCATGCAGGTGACAACAAGGCAGCGAAAGTTGCAAAATCAAAAGGAATAAATCTCAATGTCATCTTTCGTTGCCTAGCAAGAATCAGGTGCCGCGTCTCGTGCTGGGGTTGCATCGAGGTCGCTTTCGCATGGGCTGCTCCGTTCATCTTAGGGCCTTCATGCTCAACCGGAACATGCTCTGCGCTATCTTTGAGAGCCGATTCAAACGCTTGATGCTCGATGCACCCGCCCGCGCCATCAGCCAAAAGCCGTCTGCTTATGGCTAATCACTCGTCAAAGATGGCCTGAGTGGCGGTTATTTACTCATCGATTAACAGTAGGGATGACCTGGCTTGTGACAAGTACGCAGGCGGAGAAACAACCGTGGGATGGCAGCATGAACTGTGACCGTGGGACATACCGGGCATTCGTGCAAACATACCTGAACAAAGCACTCGTAGTAACGGAGAGCTTAACGATACATTGGTAGGGGACGGCAATATCAGGTGACAAGAACGAGAGGCATACCCCCAAAGATGCAGACCCTGTCCAGGCTTGCAGGTAATAGCATCGGCCTTGCTAGGTGTCGATGAAGCCTTGCTGGCATGGGCTTGAAGGGCTGTTGCAGGGCTGGCTGCATCTCGAGTTGCGGCAGAGCAGGGAAAGCAATCTGCCAGTCGGGCATTTGTCGCGTCACAGGCAAGGGAGAGGCGATTATCCCCGACATGCCCGTTCCTCCACACTCGGGGCCATGTCGGGCGTAATTGATATTGAAGGGGACTCAAAGCGTCGTTACAAGTACAAGGCTGGATGCCGAGTGCCAGGGCCGGCAGAAAGTAGGTACGGTTCTCGCCGTACTACTGCTAGCATGTATGGAGAGGGCGTGGTCCGTAAGGGTGCTTCTCTTCTTCCAGTGATCGACAAAACTGTACTAGCACGGGAAGCCGATTGGATTGTTGAGCCAGGGGTATACTCGTAGTGCTTGGTTCGGCTAGCAAGGAAGATGTCTGTCCGCCAGGATGAGGTTCTCGTTGCTTGGCATACTTCATGGCGGTATTAGTGGTATCGTATGCCGCCTTTTCTGTTTCTAGGAGTAACGGTCAGAAAGGGAATGGGCATCCAGTGCTGGAAATGCAATGATTTTAGGCAGCAAGATACTAGGACTTTCTGCAAGGATGAAACAATGGAAACAGAAACATGTCGATGTACTTACCAGTGGCATGCAACGATGTTGCGTTGCTGGAGCTTTCCCCTGGGACGATATCAACGCTGCGCAAGGGTGGCTTGCCATGTAGTATTCATATTGGATTCAGGTTAGCTCAGCTCCAGCTGCACCCCATGCCACTAGGAGCTGCACTGTTGGTATGTAACATCAACAACCCGTGGAACGAATCACGACGCGGCTGTAGCGATTCGGGTTGTCGCCATCACGTGGTGGTTGCTCTGAGTAGCCAGGGCTGGGCATCCGGTTCTTGTATCCATCTCCTTGTCTCGTTGACTCAGACTTATCTGGACAATTGAGCTGATGTGCCTGTAGCTGCCTTCTTGCTATGAAGAGGGTTATAAGTGTGAGCAGAGTTCACATACTCGTGTGTACTCACATAGAGTCCATGCAATGACACTTATATCTAAGCACATCGTCTGTGTATTGGGGGCGTGAGAAACGGCAGTGCGCTCGCGCAGATGAACCACCGTGGCTGCAGCACGCCTCAACGACAGTTTCCGTTAGTGATGGTTACATGCCAAAGGTGGCGCCTTTTCATGGGGAGAAAAGCAGAAGAGGGGACAAGAGGAAGGGGTCCCTGGAGAGAGGGTGTTGCTATCAAAACAAAGATGCATTAGATGAAGCACTTGGGCTCCTCTTCATGGATCGAACAGGGCCTCGACACCGCCGTCTGTGCATGCCTGCACCCGAATACTGGCACTAGCAGATACTAGGTACTAGAACTCGCAAGCCAGCGTATAAGCACTTGTACCTAGTAGATGGAGTACTGACGACGTGTTGCAACCGGTGGAAGTCTCCAGGTTTTTGTACTAGTAGCAGCAGCCTCGCCGCCAGGGGCTTGTTGGTGCCATCGAGATGTGTTTCTGAAAGACAAGGGGAGCCAAGAACATGGGCCCCTTCTCTGCAGTCACCATGACCTTGGCCTTGACCTTGACCTTGACCTTGACCTGGTCCATGTCCATGTTCAGGTTCATATTCATGTTCCACAGTGTACCTTGACCTTGACGATGACCGTGGTAGCCCCGGCTGTCATGGTTGATGGAGTGGGAGGGATTTTCGGCAATAGCGAGATGGCTGATCGATAAATTGATTACCGGCCTCATTGAGTGACCTGACATCACCCGGATCGACGAACTGGTCCGTTGGCTAGAAGAAAGGGAGAATGGCTCTGCGAAGAAGAGTGGAAGTCATCTGTTCCGTTGATAGGCTTACGGTCATTCTTTGCCTGCACCACACATCTCGAGCAGGTTCTGGGACGTGATATCCTCCACCGTCCGCATACTGAACAGGCAAATCCGTGGTGGCGGTAATACAAACAAGAAGTTAGCAGTGGACGCCGCCTCGGTCCTGCATTTGTCTGCACCCTTTTGGTTCCGCCGTGGCATGACGTCAAGAGTATGGGGAATGATCCAGACCTATAATTAGGACCCCAAACGAGCGACTTGCGCATACGAGTAGCCTGAGCTGACCAGAGTCCAGGGGACTGGCGAAGGGGGCTCGGAGTCCGTGTAAGCCGAGCAATGCGCCCTCTGCAGCTTGTCGTACACTCGGAAAGAAGGACGATGCGCTGAAGACTCATCAAGACGTCTCGTCGATACCAGTCGCAAGAAGTCAATTCATCATGATAGGCCGAGGGTACTCGTACGAGAGCCGACAGCGAACCGTGCCGCTTGAGGTATAGCTTCGCGAGCACAAGCGGGAGCATGGGATAGGTCTCGAGACAAAAGAAGCGCCAGCCCAAGGCCTGGTAGATGCACCCCTCCCCCTGATTTGTTCCCCCCCAAGCCCATCCCATCCCGTGGGGCAGAGGCACTGGTGGAATCTGCAGATCCGCCGCAGCCCGGCCGTTGCTAACGCCAACATTTCCCACAACCAGGCTAGCCCGTACAGTAGAGGCCTGTCAGAACAGGAACACGTCGCGCTAGGGGGGAAAGCTGGAGCAAGTCAAGGGCTCACTGCTGCTCTAGCCCACGGTGTTTGCGCTGCGTCTCTCTCGTCCGTCCGTGCCCTGGTTTCGCCTCCCCGAAGGCATTAACTGTATGTACTGTATCCTCTGTTCTTGCGCTCCGTAGACAGGTGCCTGAGTTCTCGACCTGGGCTTCGCAACCATGTGGACTGCAACTGACAGGGGCAAGGGAAATCAGTACATACATGTACCAGACAGGGTCGACAGGTCTCCCATGCTAGTCTCATCACATTCCCCTCTCTTTTATGCCTTGACGAGACCGCAAGAAAGGGCTTGCTGCCCCGGATGAATCTTCAGTGCAAGCTCTGGGACTCAGGGCTTGTAAGGCAAAACGAGGCTCAGCTCAGGGATGTGACCTGGAAATAGCACGAAGCATCAATGATGGATGTCCAAACCGAGTCTCACGAGCAACAACACACCTTTGCACAGTATACCTAGGTACCAACGCCCAGGGCACGAGTTGCGAGATGGCTGGTGGAGTTGCGGTCGCACTGATCCGTCCAGAAGGCCTGGCGTCGTCTGCAGGCTGTGGAGCGCAGTCTGATAGAAGCGACAGCTCTGTGCGGAGACAGGCACAAGTGCTCCGTAGTTCCACTCAAGGCTTGCATGGCGCCGCTGGGACCGTCGGATGGATGAGGGTTGCTTGATACTTGGTACAGTATGTCGTCTGTCGTCTGTCGCGCGTGTCTGCCCGTGCCTGTGCCTGTACCTGTTTGTCCCTTGTGCCTGGCTGGTCCTTTGGCTACTAGCGCACGTGTGTGGCGGAGATGGCCATGGTGATGGTGATGCATTGGTTCCTTTTGCCCATATGGTGCAATCGAATTTACGAGTAAGGTATGTCCAGGCTGACTGGGGTCCTCCTTCCCGTGACTTGCCTCGTGAGCTCCTTTATTCGTATTGTTTGCTTGCTTGCCTCTGGGAAAGAACCATCGGGAGAAAGAGGGAGGCGAGAGCGACAGCCAAGCGGCAGGTCCCTCAGCAGCGTCGCTCTCCGGAATATCTGCGCCTCCGGGGCAATATTCCCCCTCCATTATTCCACTCTACCATAGGCAGTAGGTACTTACCTATGCCTCACTTTTGAAGGCATCACAATCTCGACTCTCGCAACAGCAAGCAGAGCCTGATACCTGCAATTGCAACAACACGCCCCCTCGACACAAAGTATTCCAGTCTCCCGCGCCCCTGGCACTGGAATCACTGCTTCCCGCCCCTCCCCCCACAGCGTGTCCATCCGCTCAGTCGGCGCTTTGGCCTCTCGCTCTCCTCACCACCTCGACTCCAGACGCCTCCCGCGCCTCCGCTTGCCACGCCAGGCTCTGTCTAATCACCGAAGCTCGTTGCCAGCACCACGTTTCTCCTTCTGTGGACCGCAATTGACGCCTTCTGTCTGGCCTAGCGGTCCGTAGCGCTGCAGATGGCGCACCCACGGAGCGTCCGAATCATGGTTTGACTGCAGAAGCATGATATGCTTACTTTGAAGGTCCCCATCCAGCCCTGCGTTAGGCTCAAACGGACTCGAGTACTTGTACTAACACGGGGAGAAGCGGAAGCCCGGCAGCCAAGAGAAATGAACTTTGTCGGGGAGCCATAGCCACCGTGACGGCTGCAAATTTTTGTTTTGTAATCGACATCAGACACAAGCAGATGCTATTTCTGCCGGCGGAAACCTTGCGGGACACGGAAAAGAGAGTCGACCAAGTCCCAGTACTACCTACTTAGTCCTAGGTGTTGTTGACCTTTCCTCCAGCCGTTAGCCTCGACCCCAGCACTCCGTTGTCCTCCTTCATGAGTCGCTGTGTACGGCACTTGTGGGTGTAAGCGCCAACGTGGCTGCTCTTCTCCATGTCTTGACTAGTAGTTGAGATCCCGATGGAAGTGCCGAACGTCCATCAAGGTCCGTCGACTTGGCCATGACGGCTCCAGAACTTTCGCGCCGGCTTCACTATCGAGGATGACAATCCACATCGCTTCTCGCCCACGTTCTCCCTTCCCTGCCTGGCTGCCCTTTTCCGTATCTGTCACTCGCCCTGGTCGTTCCGCGGTCCGGGCGGTCGTCGGTAGCGAGCCAATCACAGGCGCCCAATCCGAGAGGCGATTACTCTCTCTGGCGAATCTGCTGTTTTGGCAGCGCTGGCGCCAGTCGTTCCCTTTCCTGGTATCGAAGGCTGACTGTCGGATACGCTGGGTCTTGACACAGATGACATGAGACCAAAAGCAAGGCTGGCTCATCGCTTGCTTGGTGCAACAAGGCTTGATTTCGGATCTATTCAGTTCGAATCACAAGGAGTCATTTACAAGGAACTGGAGATGGCGGGACATGGACTGCAGCACGTTAGATGGATGTCAAAGTATCAATTCATCGCATAAACTGTTCTCATGGCCGCTTCAGAGTAAGAACCCCCCTGCTGGGTCCTTTGGCTCGCTACTAGATACGCCTCCACAGACAAGCCTCACGCTCAGACCACTGCAATCTCTGTGCTTACGCTCTGATCTGATACTATCTCCCAGAGCCGTCACCACCTTGTCTGCTGCTATTCCCGTCGTGACTGGCTAAGCCAATGAGCGCGAGCGGCCGAGCAAGATGACTTGGAGATGCGGAGTTTTTCTGCTTCCTTGGCCTTGCCCTTTGCTCGTTGGCGATCTGTCGAATTTTCGGAGCAGGCAAGTCCTCGACTCTACCATCAGTGTCCAGCCTCCCCTGGACAACAAAGTGCCCGGCCTGTCAGGCATCACAGCCCGATGACATACTTTAGCCGACGAGACCCGGACCTGGTTCCCCTGTACACGTACACAGAGCCAGCCCCGGAGAAATTCTACACATAAGTCTCTTCTGATAATAATTTTTTGCGGCAGTATGATGCTTGAATCATGAACTGACCAGGTTCCAGATATCGCGCAATAATTACGCACCGATACAGCACGCCTAGATGAAGGAAAGAGGGCAAAGGGAAATGATCTCATAGCAGGCTGTGGAGCAACGGGACGCTCGTCTTACAATACAGTACGCCCAGCAGGTTGCTCGCCTGTATCTCTCCCGAAGCATGCCATCGGACGAGCACCTGCCGATGACGGCACGTGCCGCGCCTCTTCCACCCTCTATCACCTTGACGCTCACCGTTGCCCGCGCTTTGATACACGGAGGAGCCACTCTCCGCTCCGATACTACAACTATGTAGCAGATGATGGAGAAATCCCACCATACAGGCAGACGACAGAACCACCAACAGCTTCCATGGAATAAAAGAACTTCCTTGTCCAACGCACCCCCCACCATCTGCAAGCCGACCGGAATAGGGAGAGGATGTGCACAACAGAATGACCGATGTGAGAAGAAGGGGACAACACCTTGATGGACCCTGAAAATCTCACCTCCCTCGCCGGCAATGTACACGCCATACCTGGATGAACCACACCCTTTCATCTTCGAGTTAGCTTGGCTCGTTATCACTGGCCCCCAAAACAAACTTCCCGTTCATGCGGACCGTAGTCGCCCTCGACCTCGAGAATATTCCGCTTACTCGAGGCATCTGCCGAATCTGTCCCGCTGCCACTAAAATCTTTTGCAACAAACGCGCTCAGCCCGGGAGGAGGTGAGGGAGCAGAGCGCCGAATCTCGATTCGTCTCACTCGCCCACGCCTCTTGAAGCTCATACCAATCCTCAACATGGTTGGCGCACTCCGAAAGCCACAACCCACGCCTTGTCATCACCTCATTGCCTCTTCTGACCCTCGTCTCGGGTCTCGGGCCAACTGGTTCTGATGTTCGTTCGAACCACACGCCCCCCCTTGGCAAGTCCATGACACCATGGATGCGCGAGAAGAGGACGGAAATTCCCCCGTCAACTTGTCTTCAACTGTCTCAAGCCTTGTGCACTCCCTCCACGGCGTACAGAGTCTATTTCTGTTAGTACCACCACTATTACCACCTCTCTCTACCACTCCGCTCCTGGCAGTGCTACGATGCAGGTGCCTTGTTCCTGGTGCCTTGCAGTTCAATAGTCAACTGCTACCACGCTATGAGGCACTTACTCGTAAGTTGTTTACTCTGGGTTAGTCGTGCCTCTTGCTCTCCATCTTCCGTTACAGCGGAATGGGCATACGGAGCCCTTGATGCAGCCGGTCCGCGGTAACCCACCGCGTGGAGCGCGTTTGCTTTGGGCTTGTTGAAACCGGCCACCCCGAAGGCTAACAGCAGCGGCATCAACCACGTTGACGCCGCCATTTCTCTCGTATCTCATCACATCGTTGTCAAGTGTCATAAGTGCATGCATGTTCCCATGGATACCGAGGACGGAGAGGACTTGGCATCTTTGATAGCCAGCGGGAACATGAAGTGTCAGTTTCCGGTGAGTCGATCTGGCGTGCTCATGCAAATCACCCAGCTACAACTATCACACACATTGTTGCACCAGATAGCAGTTTGTACGTAGGTAGAAACTACAGCAAGTAATAACGGGAAATATGCCAAGATTGATGTCAAGATGTACAAGTAGCTTCCCGCCGGCTGACGCAACCAATATCTGAATCGTTTGATTCTCCAAACAGGCACAGAGTATATCCAGAGTTTTATTGCCGCTCATCATATATGTCCAACAAGCTATTATACAGAATTTTTTTACTTGCCAAGCATTCCCTTTATACCATCATGCAATAACATACAGGTCGACTGATAAACAAGAAAAGAAATATACACACAGGGGTCAAATCAGAAAACAGACCATAGCAGATAGGCCACGTGCAGAACATGTACAGTCGAAACAGGAAGGAAGATGATTTTTTTAGACAAGACCGTTTCCACCCGCCCACGATAACACCACGAGGCATTATGCCATCGTATGTTGAAGAGGAAGATTCCAGTCAATCAGAACATGATCCACTCGACCCCGGCGCCTGGCCCGCCCAGGCACTTGGTCCAGTTGAAGGGACCTCTGGCAGTTCCCGCGGCGTCGTAATAGCAGAGTTTGGCCTCGCTCTTGACGTCCTCTGACCACAGCCGCTCTAGTACAGCCAGCGCTGCCAAGTTGTTCATGTAGCCAGATCGGCTCATGATGCCGCGACACTTGTCGCGGATGATGCCCTGCTGAGACTCCACGATGCATTCTGACCCAGCCACGAACAGGGGCCACAGCAAGAACTTTTCTGCGGCGCTACTGGCCTCCAGACTTGTTGCGTGATGTATGACCTGGTTAACCAGATTTTGGAAGTTGCTGTGTGTAGAAGGCTCTTGTGGGTTTGCTAGACGCTCAGAGTAGAGCAGAGCCGCATATCGGAATGCCTCAGAAACAGATCCCAGGTCGCGCACCTGGCCTGTGGTTGGTGAACATGGGAGTGACATGGCCACTGAGGTCGCGTCGAATCGCCAGTCCTGTAGCTCTTGTCGTGCGGCTTTCCATTCCCTCCAGAAAAGATATTGGCGTTCATCAAAGGATACCGATGAATACATCGCAGAGGCGAGCATCTCGTCGTCGTTGTCGAGCTTAGTGGTCAAGTCGCTTTCGCCTGGGAGCGGGGTCAAGCTCGGTTCGGTGTGTCCATGGGCCTCTTGCTGCTGTTGAAGTGGCTCGCTCATGCCTTGTACGGGACGATGCTGCGATAAGAGGTTCAGGCGACCTAGTTTGCCAATTGTCTTGAAGAGCTTGCGATCACATCCGATTATGTTCTCGGATCCTGCAGGCAGATCTTGCACGTCCGGAGAAACACCCTCGAAGCCAGGCGCCAACTGTGCTTCCCGCTCGTTGATGCTAGCCGAAATGGCGTCAAAGTAGGTAAATAGAGCCTCCATCCATGTAGAGTCCTTGGAAGGAGTTGAGTCTCGGCATTGCCTCATGGCAAGTATCTTGCGCACGCCTGCAAACTGCGTATGGAACTTTGCAATGCCGGATTCGACCATTCGATAGTGACAGAGGAGAAGGATTGTTGCGAGTGCCGAGTCATGGCACAGCCTTGATGGATCGCCGAGCTGCTGATTCAAGAGATGAACGGCCATGTTTCGGTGTTGTATCTCTTCAGAGAGTGACTTATCCTCCAATTCGGATCCAGAAGTCGCCTCAGTGGTCTGCTTCTCCGCCAAGAGAGTTGCGAGCAACTCGCTCGTTCCGTATCCCAGGCTCAGTCTCCTCTTCATTCGCAGATTGCAAGCTGACAGCGCACAGATGGCATGCTGCACGCTTGGGCTATCTCGTGCTAGGTGAAGGACATGTTCTCTGAAAGGGTTGTGGGGCCCATCTATAAAGACCATGGAAGGGGCCATGGTGATCCTGAAATAATCCATGAAGAAGGGCATCTTGGCCACCAGAGCCGTCTTGCCACCAGCTTGTCTGAACCATTGAACCTGGCCACTGCTATGGCGCCTCTGCAGCGGTACTTCTCTTCGTACAAACCGCGGGGAGAAGCCACCCGCGGCGCCGGCTTCGACTTCAGGAACACCTGCTCGCGCATTAGAAGGGGTAGGCCGGGCAGGGCGCCATGTGATGCTCACTGAGGCTTTCACACCCCCGCATAAGCTTGTGGCCAAGGTGCGACTCAAAGGGATCCATGTGGTGGTGGCTGAGTGCGTGATGGGCCTCGGAGGGGGCATAGACCAGCCCTGGATAGGAGGTAGGGGCGCGGCAGTGGTCAAGCACCAGCACGGTTGGGGGGCTTTGCGCAATAGGGGAGCTATGCTGTGCAGGATATCCCTCGTACAGGACAGTCGGGCTGTGGTTGAAAGGAATCTCTTCGCGAGGATATGATTGGCTCAGAGGAGAAAGGTAGTCCACCTCGCTGCCGACCGACTCGCACGACGAGGAGAGCGCATCGGTGCTGAGATGGAGAGGATATCTGGTATATCTTGGTGTTCCGTCTGGCGAGTGCACAAGGCTGGGCGCATAGCCGACGCTTCCCCAGCTGCTCTGGGACAGCGATGGAGCATGGCCGTGGTGGGAGATGGAGAGGTAGTCGTACGCGGGTACTTGGTATGCCGGAGTGCTCGGCGTCGAAGCCGTATGTGTGGTTGATGGGATATCAATTGGGCTTCGAGCTAGTTTTGTCGAGAGAGCGGCGGCGCTGGACTGCGCCCTTGCCCGAGAGACTGGCGACTTCTTCGGCTCGCGGGTGACTGGAGGTGCCTTTGCAATGGGCAAGGACAGCCCGCGAAGCTTGCCGCGGCTGGCAACGCCGACACCCCAGGTAAGCTGAGTCTTGTAGCCAGAGCATTCGTTGCCAATCTCGAGGCATTGAGAGCAGTAGGGCCGGCGTCGATCGCATTTGACATTGCGCTTAGAGCATGTGAAGCAGTCGTCCGTGGCACCACCAGCAGGGGCGCGTCTTCTGCGCTTGCGGATGGTAGCCGCCGTATCCTTGGCAGCCACGGCCACAGTGGGTTGTGCTAACGGAGCAGTCATGTTGATGGAAGAGAGGGTTGAAAATAGAAAAGAGTGTCGAGGTTATGTACAAGAGGTTGAAGGCTTGTTCTTTTCCTTTCTTTGGCCAAGAGGGAGAGAATGGCTTGCTTGACAGGTTGTAGATTGCAGTAGAGTTCTTCAGGGAGGGGTGGGTATAGTTGATGTCGACGCCAAGTAATGGCTGAGGACAAATTGGAGAGATGTGATGAAGATTGTGAAGAAGAGAGAAGTGAGACTGCGTAGACCGTACTGTGGAAGAATGGATTATGCCAATGAAGCAAGTTGTGCTGGGAGCATGAAACCTCAGTTGAGGACGGGCATGACGGAGGTTATGTATGAAATGGACGGAGTTCTGTGTGGTGGTGTGAACCGGCGAAGTCATGGACCCGGGTGATATGGCACGGCTTGCAAAGCATCAAGGTCAGAATGGCACTTGGCAGTAGCGGCAAAGGCAGTGGCAGCCGGGACGCTTGTGCCATGGATCGTGAACAAGGGGCGACTTGCAAGTGATTTCACGGTGGTAGGCTATCTGGATTGAAACCCCGTTCTCTGCAGTAAGAGCCAGCAGCCCTGGGCAGAGAGGAGATCAGCGGGCCTGGCACATGAAGAGAGCCTAGCCTAGGGCCGGGATCCTTTCTCCAAGGAGGGGTGTGCAGACAAGACCATCCTCGGTCGGCCCTCTGGCTGGCATCCCAGGACTCTCGAGTGACAAGGTGGCCCAAGTCAAGAGAGCCGCAGACAGGGTGGGTGGTAAGGCATGTGCTGCATGATGGGGAAACAGGGGGGTCGATTAGGGCCGTTCTGTCTTTGATGCCGGTCCCCTGCCACCAGGGCAAGCCGGGGTATGCTTAGATGGGGGTCGTCGATTGGGGAAGGGATGCGAGAGGGTGTGCGGCATGAGGTTTCGTAGATGAGGCGGGCAGACACTTCTACCCAGCTCCGCTGCCACCAGCCAGCAGAGATGCAGAGACGACCCCCCAGGGCACCTTAGGTCAATGCATGGACTGGCATTGGCACATGGACAGTGCTTGTGAATGGGCTTCTGGCGCGCAGGCCACCCCCTTCCCATAGCGTTCGGGCCAGCAAGAGTATCTGCAACTTGCTGCCAATCCTGAAGATGAAGAATGGTTGAAACTCGCAGCCATACACGGTTGTGTGCACGAGTTGAGCGAAACGTTCCCTCTGACTTTATTCTTGGACTAAAGATGAAACTTGCCATCATCTGTTTCTGTTTCCGTCCTCCTCGGTCACGCCGTGACCGGCAAGTCAGCCGTCACGATGCTCCTGCGTGGACAAGTGCAGCCTCGACTCTTCAGGTCCACAGCAGGGAACTCTCGTAATGGCAACAGCCGAGGATATGAAGCACGGAGTAGCACGGAGTGCGCTTATTAGGTAGCTTGCAAGCCAACGGGAGTCCCTTGAACGGAACAAATCGAGAGCTGACGGACCTACTCTGCCGGCACCGCCCTTTGACTGAGACGAGGTGAAATTAGACAGCCGCCCTTGGGGGGGACTCAACCAGGTCGGTCTGGCGCACAATGCTGGGACAAGACGTCTTCTGGATCCGGAGCAGTGAGGCGCTAAGAGGCCCTGGAAGCGGCTACAGTTGGTGTCTAGCGTTGCTGTGGGCTCCCATTGCACAGGTCCTTTTGCAAAACCCACTGCGAATCCACTCGGAGCCGGCGTTCACCACGCAGATACGTCTCGTACTGTGACCCCATCGTCCTGCCAGACCCTACCAATACTGCTTGGTGCCTGGTAGGACCTGGTAGCAGTACTCGCGGAAGCCTTGCCTTCGGAGGCGGCCGCCGCATCCCAGTACCCAGTCGTCGTGGTAATCGGTCCATGATGGGGAGTGCTGGAGCTACGCCCATGAGGAGTTGATCGAAGCGGCAACATCAAGCAATAATAGTTGCAGTCAATCGAAGAGGCGATTTGGCCGTACAGGTGTTGGAAAAGACGCCTGGAGAAACCTCCGCTACTCGAGGGTACGAGTATACATGGCCAGTGATGTCGGCCGAACCATCTGGTGCATCCAGCCACCGTTCAAACGCCCGAGTCCTAGTTATCGAGCGAGAGCTGGTCAAAGCGGTTCCAAATCCTGAATACCATTTACTCCTCGTACGAGCCTGGTGAAGGATGTAATGGTACCTCGCCAGAAATAGCAAACGTTAAACAATGCCGCAGTCAATGCTCTCGAGAGGGGCATCTGTGAGACGACGACGAATGACGCAAATGGGGAACCGTCAGTGTACGACGTTCTGCTTAGGACGAGCCCACCACCACTGCATGTGAGCAGCGGGCATACACTTGGTCTCGCCCGCACGCAACAGCAGCTGGCGATATCATCGGCGATGAACAGCGCACCCGGTTGTCTGACTGACTGACTGACTGGCTGGCTGGCTGGCTGGCTGGCTGCTGGCTCTGGCTGACCGACACAGTGCTTGCTGTCTTGTGGGGGAGCGGACGCGGGCCGTTGTGTTGGTCTGGTCCATTCGTCGCCTGGAGGGCTAGCGGACAAGCAAGGTGTGGTGTCGTGGGAGATTTCGTCCGAATGCCGGGAAATTTTTTGCATCGGCAGAGGGAATGACGCCCCCAATCTCACGAAGAGAAAATCCCGCCTCTGCTGGCTGCGTTTGTCATCCCACGCTCACTCCCTCATGCCCGGCTCAGCCCATCACTGACTCTGCGCCAAAAGGGGGCATCTCACGCGGAAACACAACGCCACCACTCACCGGCCAAGCACGAAACACTGCAGGCACAGCCGAGTAAACGTCGTAGTAGTAGCTGATTGTCAGGGCCAAGAGCGGGTAACCAGCTTGTCGGGAGCTGTGCTCCGGGGCAGCAGCAGCACGTCGGCGCCCCGAAGGGAGGGAGGAGATGAGCACTGTAGGTGCGACGCTCGGTACAGAATGGAGGAGAGCCGCCTGGAAAAAGCCACCAACCGGATGGCCCTGTCGCCCAGGCGGACTAGTCGCAGGGTCGGAGGCTAGCATCGTGCTATTGGCCCGACCAGCGATAGATGCCGTGGCAGAAGCCGTTGATCTCATCTGACACCTGGGCTTGGCCCAACGGTGAAGAGAGGCTTGGTCTAGCCCTCTGGGCTACTGTCGACTAAGGCCCTGTGCTGTCGATCGACGCGTCTCTGTCGTTGGCTTCTGCCCTGCGAGGCGTCTGTTCGCTGCAGAAGACGAAGTTCAAGGATTGTGAGAGGCTGGGCTTGCCCTGGTGCACCCGTTTGGCTTTGGCTCTTGCCGCCGCTGCCACCTTCGAGTTGCTGCTGCCAACTTTGACCGTGAATGCTTACTGTAGGTACATGTGCATGAAGACAGAAGGCGCACTCTCAGTGCTCCGTGCTCTGCCCCGTGCAGACGGAATCCGTGTCGCAGAAGTACTGGGTACGAGAGTGAGTGTCAATCATCCGGTACAGCCAAGTATGAATTGCCAATGGCAGGTACCTACCTAGCTGGTACGGGGTACTGCAGCATGCCGTGCCCACCGCCTGGCAGTACCCACCTGGCACTTGCCCACTTGCATGCCAAGACGTCCATGTCCTCTTGCCCTCTGAAACCGACAGAAGGAGCCTTGAAGTTATTACGGAGTACCTACTTAGGTACCGAGAGCACCTGCACCTGCACCGGCACCAGTAATACCACCACCATCTTGAAGGCCCAGGGCCAAACGTTCCCCCTTCAAGCCGACACTTTTCCTCGGTTGTACACCAGGCATTTCTAGATTCACGACTAGAGCTTATACCCGTCTCCGGTTCACTCACGATGCACATACCAGCGATCAGCACCAGAGCACCGACAGATAGCCGCCTCGAAGATCCTCCAATGCAAGCAATATGTCTCGTCGGTTCCTGTCACGCCGCGGATCACCATCTGGAGCGCACGTGTGAACTCCCTGGAGACTCGGTGTGGTTGTAGCCACAATCGCTCGATGGCGAGTGGAGCGGCGCGATTAGATGAAGGACCATCTCCAGCGCCCGAGACAGTGTCAGAATGGAGCAGAAGAGCGATGCTGCGTGTCATTGGACAAGGCGGCAGCCTCTCAGCACACAGTGAGGACTTCTCTCCAAGGGCATCATCTGATTTCATGCGGCATCGACCGGTGGTTGATACCAAGAGTCAGTCGACACCACGAGTTTCAACAGCCTTTGGATCGTGACGAAACGTTCAAGTACCTTGGCTCCGAGTGGCGGCCTTGCACGGGTCGACTTCAAGCGCGGCGTGGCATACCTGGCAAATATCCGCAAGACGTGTACGAGTCAAGGTCATACTGATATCAGCCGAAGTCCTTCTTCTTATTGCTTTGGTGCTGCTAATCATATGTCCAAGTGTTCCATTGCAATTCAAGTTGCTCCGTCCCGTCTGAGGGGCCGTTAGCATAGCGAAACGCAGCGCCGCCTCCGTACAAGAGGTAGGTCTAGACAACGCTGTTCGAGTAGCCTATGCGGAGGGGCGTTGCACCCCTCCCCCACTACTAACGTGCCAGGGGACGGAGACTCGACACGCCAGACAGAAATCGGCCTTGTAATATCAGACGTATTCGCTTTTCCGCCTCGGTCCGGGGACATGGCAGACTAGGTCGACGCCGCAGCAAGGCGGTTGTTACAGTACACCGGCCTAGGGCCCCTGCGAGGATGCCCGAAGACCATGCTGTCTGCTGTCCTTGAGATGCATGGCTCGAGTAGTAGTACTTGTGCGAATCGCAGCCTCGGCCTTATCAGAAGATGCCTGCTTTCTATCACATCAGATTCCCGCTCAAAAACACCTGGCTGATCACTGGCCTGGCCTGGCCTGACTCAGCGTCTCACTGCTTTTAACGCCGAGTGTCGCCCACCCGTCCAACGCATGTATGTGCAAGTGATGGAGCATCAAGCGCAGGCAGTTGACAGTCTCTCGCAAAATAGGAGATTGAGGCTTTTGCGACAGGCGTGAGTCGAGCTGAGCAGAGCTGAGCAGGGTTCATGGTTCTTGCAGCAACATTAGCAGATTGCCTGCTGAGGCACATGCGCCTTGTCCTACTGCTATTTGTGCCACCAACGTATCAATTCGCTTTTCTAGAAACATGCTTTGCCGTTGCGCCCAAGCATTGGTCGTTTATTTCCCCTAGCCTGTACGTATGTACGTTCATGCGATAGCCACGCGAGACACCGAAAGTCGAAAAGGGCTATGACAACTGCTTTCGAGGCATGTCTGGTCCAGGTGGATTGCCGTTTCCTGTCGGCCAGTTTATCCTCCCTTCTCATTGCTTCTTTAATCCCCCTGTGCCTTCTGCTAATTTTTGCACTCGGCTCCAAGCACCTGAGCCTCCAGTGAGTACGCCGTGGCCATGCCCACCAGTTGCTTCATAGCAAAGTGCAGGCACCGTGACACCAAGTCCTCACCTGGCTCGCCATAGCCTCCAGTGTGTGAGTGGGCAGAGGATGCAGCGAGTTCCTCGCCCTGCCAGCAGTCTTGTGCAAGATGAGTGTCTAGTAGCTCGAAAGCTACAACTGTAGGATGTGTAGACGACCAACCTTCCTACCACAATGATTGCTGTGAAGTGGATTGGACGGAGCATATAATGGCATCACGCGTGCATGTGCCTTGGTTGGCTCTGCATTTGTTACGCACGAAAGCTCACCGATCTAATAGACTTGCCTCGCCCGTTTCTACTGGTTCACATCAAATGATCTGTGCTACTAGCACGAGGTGATGGCATTGGAGTTATCTTTCGCATCGTCAGCTGGTGCCGACAAGAAGATGACAAGTTGTGGCAGCGTGACCGGATTGGGCCAACAGGTGGCGGCTTGAGGATGTCGATCACCAGCAGCTCCACCAAACAAACCGCGTATCGACCCTTGCTTCTTCGAGACATGCAGCCACGAGCAGCATCTGAACAAGTCTGGCGAGCTGCTCAGGCCCTTGGTGTGTCCCTAACATGGCCGTTCGTCAACTCTTCGCCTCTCGCTTCTAGTCAATTGCTGGTGCCGAGGCCAGTGTCAAAAGCAGCCTACGGGAGAGGTCTACGAATACAGGTCTTGACCTGTGTGCCCTGCCAACCTGGCACCGTTCGAAAGAAGCTCGCCAACACCAAAGAGAAGCTGGAAAAAGAGACATGACGCCTCTACGGAAGCAAATGGCGGTTTTCAGCCACACTCCCTGATACTTCAGCATCCCAATGCATGTTTGTGTGTCTGCCTATAATTTGACTCGCTAATTCTTTCCCCCCTCTTCTGCTTTTGCTTCGGGACGAGGCATGGATATCAACTGCTCTACAGATGTCCTGAGCATCATGGCACGTCTTCGAAGACCCGGGCACGTCCTCTGGAGCATCGTAGGCCGCATCCATCAGGCTGCAAACCCCATTGCGTTCAGACTGCAACTAGTTGGTGCCGCACGGGATGGCGAACTGTAATCTCCCTGCCGAGCCAAGGATACGTGACATACATTTATCACATACTGCACCCTTTCCGCTATCACGATGCTAACAGCAGCTCATCCTGGCCGGGCACTCGAGCTTCCTGTGCTACCTGAGCAGACTGGCATATCGCGAGACGTAGCCATGTCCAAAGTGTCAAGCATACGAGATGCCGTAATGTCCGTAATTGCAACATGTACTACGCGGTAAACATTTGTCGCTCCTCCTCGGAGGCCTTCTCATCTGCCTAGACCGAGATGCAACAGCGTTCGGCTGCGGTGATATCCATCCGGCTTGCCCGTGTCGCATACAACGATGGCGTTATCACCGGGCGGGGGGTCATCTCAAAGATCTGGAAGAAAAATGGATGGGGAGAAAGGAGAGAATCAGAAACATTCCAGCAGAGAACGGCTCGAGCATCTTGTGCTTGTTAGCCCACTTCCACTATTACCTGTGCAATCTATCAGGTAGGCGAAGTGACAGACAATGGAACCTTGACAGGCGATAAGAGCTGCAGTGACGAGCGGCTTCTGGTGCGTCGAGCTCCAGCTGCCTGCCTTAGCAGCTTGCCTGTGGGTACCTATGCCGTGACAATTCGAGGAGACGCAGGATTAACAGCAGTGGCCGGAATCTCACAGCTTTCTCTGTTAACGCTCTGCTCATCCCAGTGTATACTGATACAATTAAAGAGCGCGTGGCGCGCAGACCAAGCCCTTTGGAGACTGTGCAGAACCAGGGGCCGAAGGGCGAGTCGAGCTAGAAAAGGCGCGGAACGCGGCGTAGAAGTCCAGGACAGCCCAAAGTCTAAGCCTCCGTGGTTGATCCAAAAGTCCCTCTGCCGCTTGCACCAGACGCATTGGTGGCGCTGGATGCGATGCTTGTTTGGGCGAATGGCGCTGGATGCCGAGAGATCTTCCCGCCTCAACAACGCTGGCTAGCCAGCTCAGGTGATCTTTTTAGCCCCCCAAACAGGTCAGAAAAAGTGATACCTCTGTGCAATTACTGTAGAGGTTAGTAAGGTACCTACTTGCTACCGAAGTTCCTAAGTACCTTGGTACGCTCCGAGTGCGGGCAACGGCGATTCATGTCCTGTATGCTAGGTAGTACCTCCACTTTCCGGCGCCCTTTCCCCTTTGCTCTTAACCTTATCGATTGGCTTAAGCGAGTACCTGACGAGCGCGTCGTTCCTTGGCCGTGGGGGCAGCGGCTTATGTAAGGCCCAGGTCGACCAACGCCGTCAAGCGGGGTCGCTCTGCTTTCGATTCGGGAACTCTCGCTGTCTGCCCTTGAACGCCATCCTTTAACTTGAACGACCTGTCAAAGCTGAGAGGCGGTGGGACCCTCATTCGGCCATCAAACTCTTGGCGACGCAGCAAGAGCCCAATGCCGGAGGAACCCCTCAATGGGGATAGCATCACGATCTCTGGGGCGGAAAACGCCCCCAGCTCGATCCTGAGCTGGGGGACAAGATAGTGGCTCGTCAACGGCGGCACCAAAGGCACCAAAGCCTCCTACCGACTATCCGACCGGAATTCCTCCGATGGCCCGCCTTTGGGGAGCGAGATTGAGGTGTGTAATGTCTGCGGACATGCCATTTGGACCTTGGCTATGGCTTGGTCAGGACGAAGACCGCCAAAGGTATGATGTTTGATATATCAGCTGTCCTCTTATCCGCATCCTGGCACCCATTCCGTCGCGCCCCATGCACCGGTACACCCAGGAGCCCGATGACGTTGATGCCAGAACCCGGCTGTTTCATCTTCTAATGGTCAAGCAAGGTACGAATCCCTAGATCTGGGCTTGGCAGAGAGAGAACGCCCATGCCTGTACAGTAGGCGCATGTTTGCTTCTGGATGGACCTACATACAGACATACAGTCGAATGCCTAGTCGTAGGCGATATCAAAGCTGGGTCGTGGAATTTTTATCGTTGCCTCCCGATTGGCTGAGGAATGGAGAGTCAACTGGGAGTACAACGTTGCAGTGATGCCTCGACGTCTCTTTGTGCATCCTATCCCATTGCCACCCTCCTTCACCTTGCGATGCCACGGAAGACCCGTCAAGGCATTCCCCTTGGCTTCGAATTCGTTCTCCGTGCCGATTACTCTTCGACCAGCGTTGTGATATCCAGTCAAAGTGGCGCGTCCCAGCTTGGCCTTGTCATGTCACCGCGCCATCTAGGACTCGGGAGGAGAGGGGCTCGCCAGCCATGTTACGGCCGACTTTTCGCGCAAAGCAACTTTTTCCTTCATCTTCTTTGTTCTTTCCGCAAGTTTTCGGACTCGCGCTACGAGGATGGTTCGTACCTGTCCCTAGCCGCCCCTTCGGAGCCGATTCAGACGGATTGTTGTACTAGTATTGCAAACGGAGGACTGACTGATTGATCCTAGTGCCAACGACGGGCCTTGAAAACTGGACCTGGTTTTCCGGGGTTGTGACGTGGCCCTTTGATTGGCTCTTGAGTTTACGCCCCCATGGCTTCGACTCGCAGACTTTCAAAGCCCCCGACCAGGGCGTGTGCGGAACAGACCGCTAGAAGGAAATCACCCCGATGATGAGCCGTGCAATAGCGGGGAAGCTGCTCTGGCCGTCGCTGTGGACGAAGGCAAAGCGGCCGTCTCGATGTTCCCCAGACTCAAGCAGACGCTTTCTGCTTGTCGGCTGACATGCTTCCCCGCAAAGACGCATCGATTCACTCGCCAACAGCGTTCTGGCAACCCTTGACCTTGATGCCAGTTTCCAAGACGTAATGGCAAGTTTCGTCCGAAGGCAGGCGACAGACAGTATGTCGGAGCATTGACCGACTCACGCCCCTGATGCTGAGCAGTTTCGGGGAACCTACAGGCAGGCAACTCTGTACGTTTACAATTATCGGCCCGTCAAATCAGAATGCAAGGACCGCGGGAAGCGTTCCAAGGGAGCGAAAGGAAACTATTTTGCTGGACTATTAGTTTCCCGTTTACATTCCTTTGACTCCTTCTCCGCTTAAAGAGGCATGAAATGATACTGCATTGTTCATGGAAGTGGTCCTACATCCCCACAGAAGGAACTGAGCCATTCGAGCGCAGCCTGTGGGCCAAAGAACGTCCTGCAACTCCTTGCTGGAGAACCGACGCCATGAACTTGTCAAACCACGTGGATTTGATGCGGACTGGATGGATCGTCTCACATACTCTCCAGCAGTTCGTCACGGCCTCTCCTTGGCTTGAAGTCCAGGACGCAGCGTTGAACTAGCACAGAGAGGTCACTGAGTGCAACCCAGACTCTGTAGCACAAAAGTTCCCAACCTCAACAACCTGTTTGTGAATCAGAGGGCCTCAACCTACGACACAGTATTTCGCAGTAGCGCTAGTACTACTATTACTACCAATGCTTGCGCAGAGTCCCCCGAACCCAAATCTAATGGGCTGCCACGATGTTTAGCTCTCAGCATCAGGAGACTCGCTGCAACACTCACAAGATGCAGAATCCGCAGGCTTGCGCAAAGTAGGTATGCCTACAAGAACTTGAGTCCTTTGAGCCTAGTTGCAAGGATACACACACTTCTCCATGCCTTGTCGTCGCAACTCCACCCTCATGTTTACAGGAAGAAAATTTTCTTGGTTCAAGGTTTTCTCGGACTGCACAACCATCAAATTGTGATGATGCCATCTGATGGCATGCATGAAGCTCTGCAAGCGAACAAGTCACCCTCCAAGTCTTTCTGACCCTTGTTCACGCGCCGCCATCTGGCAAGCATGGTGCATATCACTTGTCCTATCCCACCTGTTGATCGTTTCCCATTATCGACATCGATCCCCTCTGCCACGCGAAGTTGGGCTAGAAAACGGGCGTACTGGGTGGCATCTGGCCATTTCGCTGCATCGGCGACTGACCATTGCTCCCTCGGCCACCATTCGAAGGGCCCTGGCATGTTATGCAGGTGCTTCATTCCCCTTTCATCAAGCTACAGGCCAGCCAGAGGCAGCTACTCAGCACACCAGTCGAGCTGGCCGCATACTCGGACGCAGGGTCGGAGAGCTCAGATTCGTCAACAGCTTTACTAAGGCCAACTATCACATTCTTGGTTATTACAAGGCCACACAAACCAAAAGCCCCAAACGCCACGCATGGACTCCGCGAGCCCCAGAGCTGTGCCGAGAGTAACCACGTCTAGTCAAGCACGCAATGGATAGATTGTTCTGTACAGTCGAGTGCTTGCCTCGCTCTGACGGCTCAGCAAAGGCTCTGAACACCAACTTTGATGGTCAACAAAGTGAAAATCGGGAGCGAGAGCGGAAAGGAGCATGGAACATGAGGGCAGCAAACACGTACATACGGATCTGTGGTCACCAGGCCTCGCCATGTCAAGTCGGCGGCAAAAGAAGACAACCTGGACTTTGATCCCGGCAATTCCACTTCGAATAGGTGGCGGGCGCCAAAGGTGGACAGACCTCGAATACTACGCTACTACGATACGCCCACGCTGCACGCGGGTTTCCAAAATGAAAGCGATGCATGGGCAGTGGATACACAGCGTCACATCCGCAGTCCACGGCTGCACTGCAGAGACAGGCTAAAGGCGAATCTGCAGAAGAATAGATTGGAGGGCGAAAGTTATTACGGGCGAGTGCGTAACAAACGGTTAGCATCAAGCGTCTGCGGAGCACTTGGCCCTGCCCCGGCTCCCCCACACGGGACTCTGGGTGCTCTCGTCGGAAATCTTTGACGTTCTTTTCCAAGTTGTCTTCACTTAGTACTCGCTTTTGTCGTTGAGCTCCGGAATTCCTGCAATCCGAGCAAGCCCCTGGTGCATCTTTCTTTCACGGTGGTGGGCTATAATGGCTGGACCAAGCAGCATACATGATGAGTCCTTCTTATTCACGATACTTACAAGGACACCGGACTTTTTTTCTCCCATCATCACATTCCTCCCCCCTTCAATGAGGAGCAGTCAAGAGAAGCGATAGCTCGCGGAATGTCTTTATGCGAGAGACACCAAGGGGAAAGAAACCACCATGAATTTCGCATGCCCAAGACCAACTCCCCCCGGCATCTCGTATGCGGCGACACCCGTTGACGGCCAACTTATGTACCCCGGACCGTGGCTGTCGAGGTAACATTTCCTTTCATGCGACATGGAACGCTACATTTGAGCTCTTGTCTGACGGGGGTGGCGTTGCTTCGTACAGCCCAAGGAATACCCCTTGTGGAAGGTATGGAACCATTCACACGTCAAACAGGCAAACGCTCTGTCCTGAAGCTTCTCGAATGAGGGTAGCTGGTGGACATTGTGCTTGACCTGCATACCAAGCCTGCAATCAAGAAAAGAAAAGCAGTGCAAGCAAGGTCCATGTTTTGCAGCCGTGGTACTGCGAGTTTATTCCCGTCTTTCTGGCTCTCGATCTGTTGCCTGCTGTGGTACGAAGCGCCCCAGCTGGGCTGCCACTGGTCTCTTCGCCTCCGCTCGAATCGGGCCCCTTGCATGAACTCCGAAGACGACGAAGATATGCGGTGGGATTCACAGCCGCAGTTCCCGAAGCCCTTTGGAGGGTGGCGGCAAGAAGCCGATGCTCCTCCTCCAAGTCCATCGTTTGCATGATCCGGTCGCACTGCACCTACAGTTCGGCAGCGGCAAGCCTTTCGATCTTGCCACGGGATTGGCCGCCAGCATCGGGCGCTGCTCATCAACTCGTCCGGAAACCAAGCCGGCCTTTGAGATCAATGGCTCGGACTACTCCCGACGGCCATCTTAAGCTCCTCAGCAAGAACCCATTTCACGATACGCGCTGAGGTGTCGCACCTGTTGTGGAGACACCCTGTCCTGCCTTGCCCTGCGATCGCTTGACGGGTTTGAATTGCTGATCAGCTTGCTCTTATCTCCACCTCTCATCGCTGGTAAGCGCAAGGCAATGAATCGCTTTTTTTTTTGCCCACGAAAAGCGACCCTGGTGGGAGCAGAGAGAGTCAGGACAGGGCGACGGCGGCAGAGTGTGAACGAGACGTCAAGCTTGCCTGCAAGCAAAACCACGCAGCTTGGCAGCGGGCCCAAGGCAGTAAACCGACGTGAACTGTCTCGCCTCGCCTGCTTGAGTGCCTTGTTGGCGCAAAGTACCGGCTGATCCGTCGATTCCCTTGTTGGAGTCGGAGCCCGGAGTTGACCA
>LFMI01000841.1:32738-46193 GCA_001050175.1 Trichoderma parareesei | reverse complement strand
CCCCCCCCCCAATTGCTCTTGTTCGACATCAGAGCGGCGCATAAATCCCCACATTTCTCCAGTCGCGGACTCCCAGTTTCTAGCGCAATGGAGCTGCTCAAGCTCGGGCCAATCACGCAAAACCAGATCTGCATCACGTGCCGGTGGGCAGGCGAACCCTATCACGCTATCCTTCTTCGGGCGGAAAATTTCCAGTGGCCAGCAACGAAGTTGCCCCCTCAGTGCACCGAACTTTTCCTCGCTTAACTCCCTCCTACTCTCCAGCTTGCGAGCCTTCAAATCCGTCGCCAGATTTCGTCAAGTACTCGACCCTCGCAAGACACTCCACGGCAAATTTTCATCGACACAATCAGACAAAATGGTGAGCGACGATTTCAGCGTTTTCTAGCCCGGGAGGATGGATCGATGCGATGCGTGGGATGCCCGGGATGGCGGAGGAGGACTGGCCTTTCAATGAGGCCATTGAAGATTTTTTCATCTTGGGCCAAATCTTGGGGGAACGATTCGGATTGAGGAGCATCGATGGCAGAATCGGAAATGGGGGATTACATACATGCAGAGAGAAACAGAATTGCTGACGAATTTTCTCTTCAGGTGCTCGCTGTCGACCTTCTCAACCCTTCAGCCGCTTCTGAGGCGAAGAAGCACAAGCTTAAGGTACGAACCGAACCCGATGTCATCGCGAACAAAGAAAGAAGCCACGCCTTGACCATGATACTGACGTTTCGATCATCTGTCTAGACCCTTGTTCCCCAGCCCCGATCCTTCTTCATGGATGTCAAGTGCCCCGGCTGCTTCACCATCACCACCGTCTTCTCTCACGCCCAGACCGTCGTCATCTGCCAGGGTTGCACCACCGTTCTGTGCCAACCTACCGGTGGTAAGGCCAGACTCACCGAGGGCTGCTCTTTCCGGAGAAAGTAAACTGCCTGCTGGGCGGTTTTCTTTCCTTGGGTTTTCATGACTCTTATGGTTCTATGGTGGTGATCCTTTTTCGGATCTGCAAATCAACGCAACAATCGACGTGGGGGACTAGACAAATACACCTTGCGAAGATCATCAACCTCTTTGCAGATAGAAGATGGAGCACCCAACACAGGGGCGTTTGGGGGTCCGGATATCTTGCATGGCACACATCATTCTTCTCGTTTTCCGTTTACGCGCCTGTACCACAGAGTCGTTTTCTTGAGGTCGGAACACAAAAAATAAAGCACTGCATGGGGTCTTGGGCTGGAGAAAGCTTGACACGAGTGTCTAGGAGGATCTGTCACGGATTGACTAGGCGCGAGGACGTGGAACCGCTGCTTTGAGGATCGCTTCATACCCGGAGTGCAGTGGGTAGTGGAGGATAGCACTGTGCTTTTGCGAAATTCAAAGGTTTCCACGAACATTGTCGTCTTGTCGCACGGTGATTCTCGTGATGTGCTGCCGAAGTGCCCATCTGCTGCCCAACTCACGCCCGACGAGCTGAACGAACAGCCAACTTTCAACATCTGAGGATGGCACTTGCTCAAGGACTATGCCTTTGCAATGGGCCGCTGTCTGTGTCGCATGGAGGAATCAGGATGTTGGCATGGATCTTTTTAAATCATGGTTGATGGGTTAGATTGCGTTTATGCCAAGAATCACTGCATTAAATGCTCTCTTCTTAGACTTAGCTGGTTCTTTGGTAACCCAATTTCGAAACATGATAATAGTGCCAGGTCATAGAATAATTATTACCCGAAGATGCTCTACCGATGAGGTAGGTAGGTACTCATCTGCTTGGTGTCTAATTTGTGCTGGTACCACTTTGTCAATCTTTAATTGAACAGTATGGGCTACCTTATTCAATACGGCAATCTTTCCCGTCACATGGCTTTGAGGCCTTCATACATTCGATTGCAGACCATGATAACACAGATGAAAATGCAAATTTGGCCACCCACTCCCACGGCATGCATAGCGTGAAACATCTGTGCTGCGTCATGCGTTTGCTGCGATATCTCTTCGAGCACACCATGCCTCGGAACAGATCTTGCAAGCCTTATCAGCAGGATGTCCGTCATCACAAAGTGAGTATCTTGCTGCCGTCAATGGGTCAGCTAATCCAGATAGAATTGCTTGATCACCAGAGCTTGAGGCTGTAGGTACTGAGAGGCAACGCGTACTTGCTCAGGTCAAGTTTAGACAGAACAAAATGCGAGCTTGTGTAACCTCCTCTTGCTCCCGTGCGTCATTCGCTTCTAGAAGGCCACAGAAGTAGGCAGAGCAATGATGAGGACAAGATATTCACAGATTCACCCCTACACCAACCCTTGTCTTTCCCCATGCACATGCTGTATGTACATACACGCACCTACGTAATAACCAACTCAACTGAAGCTGCTTGAAACTTGGATTCTGAAGTCATCACGCATCCGGCTGACTCATCTCCCCAATCCCCGAAACCACTTAACGCGAAACCGTCGCGCAAATGACGCGCCTCAGCCTCTTGCAAAAAGCCCAGCCAAGCCTCAAAAAAGCAAGAGAGCAAGCCCCACGCCCAATCTTCTCTTAACGGCAACCTTAGCCCCAATCTTCTCGTTACCCCAGCATCCGGCCAACCTCTTTTCTCTTCCTTTTGCTCCCACAATTCCCATCTCCCAATTCCCTGCACGACCCGAGGAACCCCCTTGTCCCCCTTTCTCCCTTTCCATTGCGAATCAGGAAGCTCTCCACTCCTCACTGCACGTTGACGTCTTTCTTTTTTTGGTGCAACTCGTTTGGTTCATTTGGGCGCAAACGGAAGTTTGTTTATCTCGTTGAGCCGGAATTGGCCAATTTAGGCCTTGGGAGGCGAAACGAGGAGCTCTCCTCACTCGAACACCCAGAAACCATCGCAAAACCCTCCCATCCCATCCATTGACCTTCCACCATTGAGCCACATCAACGCTTCTCAACAAAACATCCTCTTCCATCAAGGGAAAAACCAGTACAAGCATCATCTCTCGTCCTGACCTCATCTTGCGACACACACACACACTACCCGCCATCACCATGTCAACCCCCCGCAACAAGCGCCAGTTCGCCGGCGCAGCAGCCGATCCTGCCCAACGCCAAATCACATCCTTCTTCACCACCGGCAACACCACCAACAACAGCAGCAGCAACATTAACAACACCCCCGAACCCGCCCTGCGGCCCGTCCTGCCGGCCAACGTCCAGGCGAACCTCCTCAGCGTGGGCATGCGCGTGCGCAAGTCCGTCCCCGAAGGCTACAAGACCGTCACCAGCTCCAACAACATCCTCGTATGGAACGACGGCAAGTCCGCCGGTGCAAAGACGTTTTCTGCGGCGGTAGCGACGACGAGGAGGCCCGTGGCCAAGGAACTGTTGCCGTTTTGCGGCATCAATAAAGTCGGCGGGATGGATACCCAGCCCGAACACGGGTATGAATACGACGACAACGACGAAGACGTTCCCTCCTTGGACCAGGTTCCCGAACTCAGCATGTCGCAAGAGAGCACAGACAGCGTCGCCGAGAGCGGGCTTTCTCGAAAGAGATTTCTGGATGAGCAGGATGAAGACATATCGTTCTGGGATAGGGATGGTGGAGATGTTGCTGGCAACAACAGGGCCATTGCCGTTCCGCGCTCTCGGATGAAGAAGCAGCAGCCTGCTGCGCTCAAGGCTGTTGTTGATCAAGAGAACATGGTTGTGGATGACGACTTCGAAGACGCCAATTTTCTTGTCTATGATTCGGAAAAGTCAATGGACATGAGTGTCTAAGACAGGAATGTTTCACAGAGGGAGGAATATGTGGCACCGGGGTGGTGCTTTTGCATTTGGTTCTCTTGAGCTTCGGCGCAGTGGCGTTCTATCGGGATGCGGCTCAGTTAGCTGCTGTGACACTCGTAGTGGAGATGTCCTGTTTTTGTTTCTTGTCCTTTATACTTGTTTGATCATAGGGAATGGTGTTGGAATCAATGTCATATTATTGGGTTGTAGCATAGCTTACGGGGGCCCAGAGGGGGCGTCCACTATGGTAGCTACCCGGTTTCATCTTACGTGAACAGGTTGTATCGTCAAACATGTCGCTTCAATACAAAATCTTACACGAAACGTCTACACCGTTACATGCCCACAAAAGGCTCGCGAAATTCGAGCAGGTCCCGCTGACCGTAAAACTCACCAGCGACCGTGAGGATCATGGTGAGCGTGGCTCTCATGTTCATCCTCGCATCCCTCCGCTCTTCTTCCTTGCGGCGTTCGTTTTCGCTCTCGGCCAGCCTCGCCAGTAGCCTGTGTTTGGCTTCTTCTAGAGCTGTGGCCTCGTCCGGCTGATCGGTGATCTCACCATCGTCGGCGCTGGAGTCGGAAGCAGTATCCATAGCCACATCCTCATCCTCGCTGCCCTCCTTGGCCTCTGTAACCTCTCCATCGTCGACTCCTTCGGCACCATTGTCATCTTCTCCAGCAAGGGTTATAGTTGATTTATCAACAGCATCTGGAATCGGCGATGACGAGTTTCTGCGGCGGCGTGCGGAAGTTGGTGGCTCGGTCGCCGTGGCCTTGACTGCTGGAAGGGCGTCACCGTCGTCATCGCCTTCTTCGTCTCCCTCTTCGATGGTTTCGGCCACTACTTCTTCATCGCTGCTACTCGCATCGACATTGTCATTGACCCCGAATCCACTATCCGCAAGCTCCTCCCGTAGAGCAGCCATTTCCGCCAGACTTCGCCCGAGCAACACTGCGCGTCGGCCGAGGTCGCGGATCCAGCTAATCTCGGCGTGGTTAAGCTCGCCCATGGCCGGCAGCCTGGCCAGCAGTGCCCAGAGCCACTGGCTGGTCCTCGGGGGAATGCTGTATCCGCTGCGCAGGAACTTGCCGCTCATCATGACTCGCAGAATCTTCAGGACCGTGTCTTTGGACATGAGTGCGACTTGAACGGGATGGGGATCGGTCGTTTTCAGGAGGCGGGACCACAAAGTGATGGTAGAGCGCCCAAACGACAAGGCTTCGGTGGCTTGAGAGCGTGAGAGCCGGCGTGCGGCGTTGGCGGGAGGCTCTGTGTGAAGGATCTTGCGGAGGTGGCGGTACTGGTGGAGGATAGAGGCAAAGTACGCTTCATCCACGGCCCTTTGGATGGCTTCAGGGTTCTCCTCATCAGGCACGTCATCCTGGTCGCCGCCGTTGCCTCTCCATCCTTCTGAAATGCCTATATAGGCACCGTCCTCATAGAACCCGTTCGATTCAGGTGCGTTAGAGGTGTCGGGGGCATGATAGCTCTCCTTCATCTCGCCCTCTTCCTCCGACTCGTCTCCTTCTCTATCGAAGCCGGGAGGGAGCTGTGGGCCAATCTGGACGGGCGGTGCGACCAGGAGATGTGGGATGGAATAGGCTTGCTGTCTGTAGTACTCACCATATCAGTAAATGCGGTCTGAAATCTCGAGAACTTGTTCAGCAGATGCAATCTCAGGCTGCAGAGGAGATGGTGTCTTACCTCACAGACATGAGATATGCCATGGCATCGGTATCGTCCTCAAACTCTGATTCCTCGCCTTCCGGAATCGTCGTCGCATTCTCGGTGCCGGAAAAGACGTATTTCTGGCCCCAGGTCGGGTCGATGCCCGAGTGCTGGTGCTGGCGCGTCTTGGAGCTGCTCATCTTTGCGCGTTTCGTCTGCGGCTCTGGCGTATCGCCGTCTGTGTCCTCGACCTCTCGTTTGGAAGGCATGGCGCCTATAGACCCGATGGGTTCTTGACGGCCATTGGCAGTTCACCAGAGCGAGGGTCAGACCAGATGCAGGGAACCAAACGTATCCAACATGAACGTGCTGTGCTGTTGCCAAGGTGAAGGTTTAGGTGATGTGCCGGGGAAAAAAAAAGGTCAGGTCCAGGGCGAGGAAGAACGGCATTGAGCTGGAGAATTATAGTGGGATTTACAGTTAGTCCCTGGCACTAACGCGGGGAGCTTCCCGGGCATTTGGACCCCGCCAATCCACTAAGAGATTTGATGCCGCGACTTTTTAGCATATGACACTTGACGGATTCGCACCTATGTCAACTTTTTCGGGCTCTGCCTCAACTCACCTCCAGCATCTGACGACGTCTTCATGGTTTGAAGCCAACAATGACGGCGGCTCTTGTTCGCCGTAGGGCTCTAACTCATACACGATGGAATGCGAACCATAACCGATCCATTGGCCAGCTCCCTCTACGGCGGTCACAGAGCACCTTTAACCACTTTGTGGCAAGCAGTTCGTTCTTTCAAGTAGGACGTTCAAAGCCTCAACTCCCACTGACCAGAAGCAAACAGCCAAGCTCCAGCCAGTCTCACCGCCGCCACAGCTGCGGCCCGATGCGAAGCCTTTCCGACTCGCCGTCAAGGACAACATCACCACCGAGGGGTTCCCGACGCAATGCGCCTCAGGCATCCTGGGCCAACATGCTTCGCCCTTTGAAGCGACGATTGTTCGCCAGCTCCGGGCGCGGGGGGCGTCCATAGTTGGCAAGACGAACATGGATGAGTTTGGCATGGGGTCGCACTCTACCCACTCCGTTCATGGGCCGGTCCGCAATCCCTTGGCAGCTACCGACGAGGATGTCTCCGCAGGAGGCAGCTCTGGAGGCAGTGCGGTTGCGGTTGCGGTTGGCGATGCAGACGTTGCGCTCGGCACCGATACGGGTGGCTCGGTCAGGCTGCCGGCCGCTTATACTGGGATTGTTGGGTACAAGCCTAGCTATGGCATGCTCTCGAGGTTCGGTGTTGTGCCGTACGCAAACTCGTTGGACACTGTTGGCTTGCTTGCGCGAGATGTCGAGCCCATCCGGAGTCTGGTGTTTGATACGGGGCTGTATGAGGAACACGACCCCAACGACCCCACTTCCTTGCGACTTGCGACCCGCCAGCGCTGTTCCAAAGCGTGTTCTCCAAACCTCCCAGACTTGTCCCAGCTTACCATTGGCATCCCCGTCGAATACAACATTGCCGAGTTGGATCCTTCCATACGCGAGGCTTGGGTCGCGACGGCCTCGGTATTGGAGTCGCAAGGCGCTCGCATAGTCCCGGTATCCCTTCCTTCAACTAAAGAAGCCCTCTGCGCATACTACATCCTCGCCCCGGCCGAGGCATCCTCGAATCTGGCCAAATACGACGGAGTACGATACGGCATTCGCGGCTCTGAAGGAGATGCTGTTGGAGAAACCCTCTACTCTGAAACCCGCGGCGCTGGCTTTGGTGCAGAAGTCAAGCGCCGTATTCTCCTGGGGACCTATAGCCTCAGTTCCGAAGCCATGGATAACTATTTCATCCAGGCGCAGAGGATACGCCGGCTCATCCAGCGCGACTTTGACAGAGTCTTCAAGCTGGACAATCCGCTCTACGAACCTAGGCAGTTTGACCTGAGCGAAATGTCCTCCGATACCGCGCTCGAAGATAAGCAAGGGCCTGTGCAGGTGGATTTCTTGCTGTCGCCGACTGCGCCGACGTACCCGCCCAAGCTGAGCGAGATCCAGAAGCGCAGCAGTGTTGATGTGTACATGAATGATGTTCTTACTGTTCCAGCCAGTCTTGCTGGCCTACCTGCTGTTAGTGTTCCGGTCAAGGTTGACCGGAGCCACCAGTTCCCTGTTGGAATCCAGTTGATTGCCCAGTATTGGGATGATAGAAGGTTGTTGGCGTTGGCAGACAAGGTGATGAAGCTGATGATGGACTGAGTGCATCATGATTGAATACATGAAAGGACATGAATGGGAAGATATGGCTAGTAGATTTGGCTTGTATTATATGGACGATGATTCCTTGTGAATCTGTGGGATTTGCCACACTAGATAGCAATGAGCTATTGCATTTGCTCCCGGTCTCAACCTTTTCCTTGAGCGGACGAGGTTTATCCGTCCTTGGCAGAAGGCTCTCAGGCCTTCCTCGCTCGTGAGTCGGCACGGTGCTTGCTTCTCAGCTTCAAGCCTCTGCTCGTTTCAAACGGTCTCCAGTAGCAGCGGTTTGAGGGGTGTACCTCTCAGATAGAGGCCTGGGCGGCCAACTGCTGGCGATGACATTGCGTAGCCCAGCAGTGAACACGGCCCTGAAATGGCGCCTGGCCATAGTGCTTTGATGAAATTTTTCCAGACTTCAGCAGCAGACGCTTCAAGGCGATCTGCTTCGGCTCCTTCGCCCTTCGTCTCGATCCACCTCCATCTCTCCCCTATCCGAAACTTCGCCAGACTCTTCCCTCTGGCCGTTTGCTTCGTCTCGGTCGTCTCCATTCTCCTTCCCCTCCTTCTCCTCCTCCCCCTCCTCCTCCTCCTCCAACAAATCCTCCAAGTCTCCCAGCGGACTAACCCTCGGCTCCAAAATCTCCAAATCCTCCAACGTCTCCCTCTTTGGCATCTTCCACAAGCTCGTCGCGCACACCCTGTCCTTGGTAAGCAAGTCATCCACAAACTCATCCACAAACGTCAACGTCGTCCCCGTCCTCGCCTTCCTCCTCAGCTTTCTCCTGTCCTCCAGAAACGGCTCCAGCGTCAAGTACACGTCCTTGGCCTGCCTCGTCAGCCGCACGTAAAAGCAGGCCAGCGCGCGCAGGTACTTGAAGTGCTCCCCGCCGTACGAGAGGTACTCTTGTAGGATCGCATCGCTAGGCGCCAGCTCGAGGAGCTTGAAGGCGAGGCAGAGGAAGGGGCTAGGCTTCTGGGACGCGCCGTGGGTGCCGCCGATGAAGGTGACGTGCTCGACGACGCGGTCGACAATGTCGGCCTCGTTGAGGGCGAAGCATTGCTCCTTGTAGAAGTAGGAGTCGACGATGCGGTCCTTGACGGCCTTTTCCATGATGGTGGCGGGGTTGAGGCCGTTGGGGGCGAGGGCCGCCGAGGAGCCGCGCTCGTCGAGGAAGCGCCGCGCATCGGCTTGGACAGTGTCTGGGTTTTGTTTCGGCATTGTTTGAGGTTCGAAAGGGGTGACTTGAGTTGGGATTGGGAGGAAGAGGACGAGTGGGAGCGATGACGTCGAGATAGCTGGAGTGAGAGGTCACAAAGAATCGCGTTGAAAGGCATGATTCGGAGGCGATAAGATAGTTGCCGGGTCAACCGCCGCAGAGCCCAACAACTTGCAGATCGCGGGCGTTGATGTCATGTGAGTTCCCGTCTGTCGTGTTTCCAAAACCCGTCCCGCATCGGGTTGAGTCTAGCTGTTGTCTCGTATGGGGTGTCCATATTTGCTTCTTATCTAGGTTACACCGATTTTCAATATTGTTTTAATCTCGTGATTCTTCCTTGCCGCCGTTACAACCACCTCGAATATGCGTCGGGTTCTCCTCACCTCGGGTCAAGTGTCCGTGCTGGCCACGGCCGCTATGAGTAAGGCTACCTTACCTACAATGCTTCCCCAGGCACAGAGGCGAAGTATCGGTTGAAAGATGATGAACTTGGTCTAATTTTTTTTTCTCGACACGTGTGACAGTCCTTCTTTGCACAAGTGCTCTATTTCTAAGCGGTTACGCTATTCAGCAGCGGACGCTGCGGGAGTTGCGCGCCGCTATCCGGCCGCGCGAATCTCCCAAGGCGCATCTACCCGAGGAGTTCAGGGGTGCGCTGACGGACATTGAGGAGAGCCGGCTGCTTGTGGTGGAAACCGAGGCCCAGCGATGGTCGAGAGAGGCTCGCGGGCTGGTGCCGCCGCAGAGCCATGTTTCGGATGCGGAGATTCAGGTGGAAGATGCGCCGGCAGATGCTGAGTCCAAGGCGGAGCCGGAGTCGGAGCACAAGCAGCAGCGGGGAGAGGAGGAGGAGGAGGAGCAGCACAAGGTTGCCGTTCCGGATGGGGAGCCGACAAAGGAGCAGCTGGCGATGCTGAAGAAGATTCAGCAGAGCGTTGCTGACAAGGCGTGGGCGGTGGAGAATCCTGATCCTTTGTCGAAGAATAAGGCGCCCATCTCGAGGGCGGAGCGCCGCAAGATGATTAAGGATGAGATTCAGAGGTTGGCCCAGTCGGATAAGCCGGTTTATTACCAGAGGAGGTTGTGGTGAACGAGGAGGTTCGGGAAGAGAGGATTGATTTGGCTGGTTGTCTTTGTTCGGGCTCATATTTGCATTTTGGGATATATATATGGACGACAATATGAGCTTATACGACTATTTTTGGAGATAGGGAGTACATATATGACATTTTGTACATGGGAATTAGATATATTATGATTGACATTTGCTTGGATATATGCACCTAGCTTTCCTAGTACGGGTAGTTGACTCGTCCTCCATGTGCCTCTCTTTCGGCCAGATTATTGCATATACGCATGACATCGAATGACTTGGCAGACTATGATAGTAAACCGCTTTCTTTCAAGATTTTCACATTGAAGTGCAGATACCCCTCGATATGCAACCTCTATCGGAATGAACTCAGCCAAAGACGTGAATAGTTTGCGGGCGTAAGCCCCCCCTTTTGCTCACGGTCGTAAGACCTAGCAATGGCGCCTCTGAGCTGGCAAATTCTTGCAAGTGTAAATGTATATACACATGAATGTAAGTCTATATATATTGCTTGATAGTAATCGTCATCTCACGTCTGAATACTCTTGAGCAACTCATCACCCAGGCCACCGCTCAACATGCCTCTCCCCCATGAGTCCCTCACCATCACCGGCGGCTGCAACTGCGGCGCCGTACGATACCGCATCACCATCCCCTCCTTCGAGCACCGCCCAATCCACTTCGTCCACGGCCCAGAAGAAGTCTCGGACCCGGCAACGCCTCGTCTTCCCCTGGTATGCATCTGCCACTGCAACGACTGCCGAGCAGCCACCGGCTCGATCCTCCCAGCATGGTGTCTCACCCCGCAGGAAATGTTTTCCCTCTCTTTACTGCCAAGGAAGGACCAACATGACAGTATAGATGCGATGCAGAGTCTTCGTCTGGCACCGCATGATGCGAGCGGGGATTCGCAGAGACCGCCCTATGTACCCGGTCATGGAATCTTGTCTGGTGGTGGTGAATCTTCTGCTGCTGCCGGGACGTGGCTGCGTGTGTTTTGCTCGACGAATAGCAAGGTCGAGGGCTGGGACGTGGATAAGCGTATATATCGCTCGTTTTGCGGGCGTTGCGGCACGAATATTGCGTATTTGGTGTATCCCATGCCGTTCAAGTTTAGGGACATGGTTGATGTTGTGCTTGGGACGGTGGATCGGGGGATTATCCAGGAGGAGTGGATGCGGCCTGAGAGGCAGCTGTGGCATGACGATGGGGTTCCTTGGATTAAGGACATGGTTGATGATTTGGACGGGCCTATTCATCCGTCCTTTTCAACGGCAGAATTTCTTCGCAAGTAGATTGTGGCCCGTAGGAGTGAATGACGAGTAATTGGTGGTATATACCAAAGAATGCCTGAGGACGGACATGTTGTATAAGTGGCGCTGGGTAATCTATCTCAATCATCAGTCGTGGATCATGTCTCATGATATCGTAGCAGCCACCTGCTGCGCTTCCATCTCCCTCTTCTCATCATCAACCTTGCCCAGTGCCTCCTCATCCCCAACAATCGTAACATCCTCCTCCACGTCCGCCGTCCCAAACCTCCACGCAGGAACCTTCTTCTCAAACAGCACGTCCATCTCGCCATACGTCCGGCCCCTCGTCTCTGGGACCCGAAGAATCGCCCACACTGTCACCAGGAAGCTGATTCCGAACCAGACAAACGCCGTCTTGCCCTTGAGGTTCGCTTCCGTGGGGTTGATCAGGTACGGCTCGATGGTGTTGTCGACAATGTTGACAATGTTGTACACGACGCCGGCAATGGAGAGCGTCTTGGCCCGCACCCTTGTCGCCGAGACCTCAGAGGCAACAGCCCACGTCTGCGGCCCGACAGTCGCAGAATACACGGCCAGCCAGACGAGCGCCAAGGCAGACTGTGCCCATTTCGCAGCGGAACGATTGGAGGCAAAGGACAGGAGGCCGATGAGGAGGAGATCCAGCGTCAGGAACGAGTATCCGGAGAGCAGCACCGTCCGTCGGCCAAGGTGCGTCATGAGCACCCACGAGACGCAGGTGGCCACGAGGGCGATGCCCATGTTGCCAAAGTTCATCTTGTAGGCGTCCGAGGCAGACAGGCCGGCCTGCACGAAGAAGTAGGTCGCGTTGTACGCCAGGGGCTGCCCAATCAGGCTCTGGGAGGCAAGCGTCAGGCAGGCGATTTCGGTGCGTCGCAGGTTGGCGCCCGCGAGGCAGTCCCGGTAGCTCACGTCCGTCTTGAGCTTCTGCTCCAGCCTGTTCGTGTCGTGCATCATGAGGATCTTGTGCTGGATCTGCTCGTCGGTGAGGCCGCGGGAGAGCCGCTTGAGGGAGTGCGCTGCGTCGTCGATGCGGCCCTGGCGGATGAGCCACCACGGAGAATCGGGGGCCAGCCAGGCGAGGATGAAGAGCGGGAAGGGCCACACCCACTCCACGGCAAAGGGGATCTTGTACGCCCACTTGGTGTTGTTGTTGACGAGCCCCTGCAGGATGCCGGCCACGATGAGCTGGCCGATGACCCAGCAGATGTTGATGAAGGAGGTCATGTACCCCCTCAGCACAAGGGGACAGATCTCGGACGAGTACACGGCGCCCATGATGGAGAAGACGCCCCAGACGGCGCCCAGGAGACACTGTCCGGCGAGCAGCACGCGCACGTTGGGCGCGAAGAAGGGGATGAAGATGAGGCCGGTCATGATGGTCAGGGCGACCATGGTGACCCTGCGGTGGCCGAAGCGCTCGGTGACGAAGCCGTTGATGACCATGCCGAGGACGCCGCCGCAGGAGCCCGCGGTGCTGAGGCCGACCTGCCAGGGGCCCGAGATGACCTTTGCGCCGAGGTCGGGGTGGTAGGTGCCGTATTTCTCGACAAAGGAGGGATAGGCCATGAGGCTGCCCATGAGGATTGTGTCGTAGCCCACCATGACTGTCATGTACGTATGTTTGTTAGAAAAGGACTTTTTTTGGGAGGGAGTGTAGAATGAGATTGAGATAGTAGACTCACCAATGGTAAAGGACATTGCAATGGCCCAGAAGATGGCACTGGGATACCGCTCGAGGGCCTCGCGGACGGTGGTTGCGTGTTCGTCTCTGTTGGCGCTGGCGACGGCCGCCGTGATGGCGGCTGCCTCTGGAGTGGGAGGGATCGTCGTCTCCATGGCGGGAGACTTGAGGCTCTTGCTGAGGATCTTTCAGTGTCAGGTGAAGGTGAGTAGAGGAGGGGATGAGAACGAGAGTCGTAGGAGAGAGAGAGAGAGGGAGAGAGGCACCAGACAGCTTGGACTGGTCCAACCACGCAGCCAGGCTGAGACTGTCTCACTCAAGTCTCACAGGGAGCAAATTCGTCTCTTGGGATGTCTTTCTACGGGCATGACGAGCTCTTTATCTCTTGTTTAGTTCAGGATCGAGCGTTTTCCTATTTAATCTGGCCGAGGCCGTAGCTTCATTATACTACTCCTTCCGCAGCGGGTCCTGCTGTCTCATTATCTTGGTC
>LFMI01000841.1:0-23188 GCA_001050175.1 Trichoderma parareesei | reverse complement strand
GGGGGGGGGGGGGGGGGGGGGGGGGGGGGGGGGAATGTGAGCGCGGCATGTTGAACGAACGAGCTAAAACCCCTCAGGGCCCTTGTTGGCTCGTCCGCAAGAGGAAAATTCGAGGACTGGGGGAAGCAGTCAAAAGGCGTCTCTTATCCATTCTCAACGGCATTTGCGGTCGGTTCATCGTCGTTTCCCCCATTGTCTCTCGCCAGTCCTGGGAGCAGTGTCACCCAAAATGTCGTCTGTTACTTCATCTGCAGCGCCCTTGGGACCGCGCCCCAATGAGGGCGCAAATGTTGGTCTGGATAGGGAGGATGACAAGCAGACAGCACTCGCTGAGCCGTCAAGAGCGGTAGAGGTTGAGCTTCCAGGGACCATCATGCCGGCCCTGGACGAAGGCGACATCCCAACGACGACAAAGTGGGAGATTTGGACGTGGTATGCCTATTACATTGGCGCCAATGGTCTGTCGCTTTTCAACTTTGGCCCTACGGCCTTTCAGAACCTGCTGAGCCAGGCTGCCCCAGAAGATGGCCTTCTCTTATTTGCCGGCCGCTACCGCGATGTGAACAGCATCGTTTTGCTGGCCAACGGCATCTCCTTTGCCTTACAGGCCGCCCTCTTTCTCATCATTGGTGCCTACGCCGACTTTGGGACAGGGCGTCGTTGGATCCTCATTGTCTGGTCCCTCGTTGCCTATGGCATTGGCTTTGGCTGGCTGGGCGTCCATGATCCCGCACAGTGGAAGATTGGCACGGCGCTCTACATTGTCGGCCTGATTGCTTACCAGCTGACTTTGACATACTGGACCGCCGCCTTTCCGACTCTAGCTCGCAACACTACGAAGCTCAAGGACTCCCGATTGGCATACGAGGCGGGGGATATTACCCTGACAGAGCTGGACCACCGTGACGAGATGGAACGGAGCCGGCTGAGCAACGTCTCCTTTTACATCCAGTCTGTGGGAGAAGTGGTGATTCTTGCCATCATCGTCGGCATCATGTTTGCCCTCAAGGTGGACGAGAGCGCCGCAAACAACAACTGGGGCCTTTCCGTGCTGGTTGCTTTTGCCACTGCTGTCTGGTTGGCTCTGTCCATTCCGTGGTTCCTCGTGGAGAAGAGCCGCCCCGGCATGAAGATTCCCCCTGGCTACAACATTGTCACGGTTGGCTTTTGGCAGCTGTACGAGGCCCTGACGCAGATCCGTCAATTGAAGCAGAGCTTGATCTTCCTTGCCGGATACTTCCTCCTCGGCGACTCGCTCAACACGACAGTGACGGTCATTTCCACGCTGCAGAACCAAGTCGTCAGCTACAACACGCTGACGCTGACGTACCTCCTCATTGTCGGCATAGTCGCGCAGGCCGTCGGCATTGGCGCCTTTTGGCTGATCCAGAAGAAATTCAGCCTGAGCGCCAAGACCATGTTTAACGCCGTCATGGTGTCCATCATCCTGCTCGACGGCTGGGGCATGATTGGCAACTGGACCGACAAGTTTGGCTTCCACAACGAGTGGGAGGTCTGGGTGTACCAGGCCTTTTACGGGCTCCTCGTGTGCCCGTGGTACAGCTACTCGCAGATCATGATCAGCTCCGTGACGCCGCGGGGCCACGAGTTCCTCTTCTTCTCCATCTTCAACATCATTGGCAAGTCGTCGAGCTTCATCGGCCCGCTCATCAGCAGCGCCATCATCGACGCCACGCCCAACCGGAGCAACAACAGCGCGCCCTTTTACTTCTTGTTCGCCCTGACGATTGTCAGCGCGGTGGGCATCTGGACGTTTCTCGATCTGGACAAGAGCGCGCGGGAGCAGGAGGTGTTTTTGGCGCAGGAAAAGGCGCGGATATTGGGTGACGATGCGACGAATAAGAGCAAAACGACTGAACTGGACCAGGCCGGCGCATGATTTGGGCGTATTGCTTCTTCCCTACTCCCCAGTTTTCCCTGTTTTCTCTCTCTCTCTCTCTTTCCTATCCTGGATATGGGAGGTTTTCATGGTTGCCTTGATATTGGTTGTCTGTTCACGAGAGGCAACGTTTTATCTACCTAGAAAATGATTTTCGCACCTGCTGGACGATGGCAGTATGCGTATGCTCCTCCCCCCCTTATGCTGGCCTTCTGATATGAACGTAGCCATGAAAGCCTGCGGTGCAAGCCGCAGACTCTCATGATTGTAGATGCTCATGATGTTTTGGTTTGTAGAAGCCCGTGTAGGTTGACTCGATGCCTGGACCCAAGCAATATCGTGATGTGTGCGACATGCCGTGTTTGTATATACAGTATGCTAGGTATTCGTAAATTCTGGCTAAACTGGATCAATAGGGAGACTCATTACATTTCATTTGCAATAATCGTCATGCATCTCACATCTTGGCCGTCAATCTACAAAAGCACGACGACGAGATGGGCACATCCGCCACCTCCAAAGCCCTCTTCAACGGCCCCTGGACCGCCCTCGCCTCCTCCAGCCTCCCCAGCTTCACCAAGCACTCGTGATAGCCATGCAGCGCCCACACGTTATTCGGATGCCGATGCACCCTGGGCAGGGACTCGTCGATGCCTAGATCAGCGCTGTACACGGCCAGCGCATCCTCGACGTGCCCCTGCTCGAGCAGCAGTGCGCCGTAGGCGTGCCGCGCGGGCTGCATCCAGCCCCAGGGCTCGTCAAAGGGGAGGTTGTCGTAGCGGGCGATGGATTCGCGGAGGTGGGCAAAGGCGGAGGCGTAGTTGCCGGAGCGATACTCGATTTCGCCGTCGAGCATGGATTCCGCGACGCAGAGGATGTCGATGCACTTGTTGTTGAAGAGGGTTCTGGTGGGCTTGACGCGGGGCACGGAGGCGAGGAAGAGGGCGCGCTGGACGCGGGCGTCGTCGACCTGGCCGAGGGCCGCGAGGGCCATGCCCCTTGCGTAGTATGTCAGCGCCGTGGTGACGCAGTACAGGTCCTGGTCCTCGGGGAGCTTGAGGGCCAAGATGTCCTTCCAGCGGCCGAAGCGGATGAGCACGTGCACGCGCATGGCGAGGAAGGCCTCGAGCCAGTCCGCCATGGGCGGCGTCTCGACGCGGAGGAGGTCTTCGGAGAAGCTCGCCTCGAGGCGCTCGACCGTCTCGAGGGCGACGCGCGACTGGCCGGCGAACATGGCCGAGTAGAGGCGGAAGTGGTAGTCGTGGCTGCGGTACAGGGTGTAAAAGTTCATGGGCCCCTCGCGGCGGAGGAACTTTTCGTCGGCGCGCACGGCGTCCGAGTTGGCCACGACGGCGCGGGCGTAGTCGCCCACGAGGATGTCGATGTGGCTCGGCATGTGGTTCAGGTGGCCGGCGTCCGGGACCAGGCCGCGCAGGTGGTCGGCGGCGGGCATGGCCGCCTCGGGCTGGTTGGACATCTCCATGAGGTGGATGTAGAGGTGGAGGAGGCCTGGGTGGCGGGTGCCGCCTGGGAGGGCCATGGCGTGCTCGAGGACTTGCTTGATCTCGAGGGTGCGGGCGTCGGCGGCTGGGCTGCCGGTCTTGATGTCCCACAGAGCCCAGGGGGTGAGGTTCATCATGGCGTCGGCGTACAGGGCCGCCACGTCGAGGTCGTCTGGGAACTGCGCCGACACGGAGCTCATGGCATCCGCGTATTCTCGATTCCACACGGGGCGATCAGCCTTTGTCGGGGCGTCCGCCCTCGGGTATCGGTAGCGGAGGGCCTCGATCAGCGCCCTCTCGACGGGCGTCGCGGCCTCGGAGCACGCCTTTGCCTTTTCGACGGCCCGATGCGTCCGGTCCGCGGTGCTCTGCCTCTCGCGCCGGCCAAACAGGTCCCAGGGCTTGTTGTAGTTGGGCCCCAGGGCGTAGGCAAGGCCCCAGTAGGCCATGGCGCAGGCGGGATCGTGGGCGACGGCCCGTTCGAAGCATTTGGCCGCCTCCTCGTGGTTGAAGCCGTAGCACCAGACGAGGCCGCGGCTGAACCACGTCTGGGCGAGGGCGTTGCTGGTGGAAACAGGGCGATTGAGGTCGCCGAGGTCGTAGTAGTGGGCGTCGAGACAGGGCCTCGTCTCGCCGGCCGGTTTGCTGGCCTCTTTCTCGTCCATCTCCTCCATCTCTCGCCCGTGTCTGCTCTCTGGGGGGGAAATTGAGGCCTGAGGTCGACTCTCAGGTCAGGCGCTGTTGGGAGAGGCGGATCGGTGAGCTGGCAGGCAGCGCGTCAAGTCGAGTACTATCGGGAGGGCATGTCACCGTCTAGAGCAGGCTGGAGCCGGCTCAAGCCCGACAGACGCATGTCATCTGCTAGCTCTGGTGGGGATCCGGAGCTTCAGGCGTGGCGCGACGACCCGAAAGCTTATTGATCGTTCGTGGAGGCGCAATTTGAAGCAAGGCGAGAAGTGATTCTGAAGCAGTTTTGCCCTGAAACTGGGCTACGAGATGAGAGGAGAATCAGGGTAAATGGTGCCAGTGATTTTGGCTGCAGTTTCTGGAAGAAGCCGAGCGGGATCGGCAGGATCTGGAATGTCCCCGCTATGAGGGAGGGAGGGGGGAATCAATTGTCCGGGGACGAGTAACGAGGTACCTTGCGTGAAGTTGATACTAATACGAGTACATCGCCATCTTCTGCTAGGCCACATGCTTCATACCGCCGGAGGTGTTGTCCAGAAGAGAAGCTGAAGGACTAATCAAAATGCTACCAGGGAGGCCTGTGGGATGTGCAATTTGGCTGGTTGTGTTGGTACATAGCATTCAGCGTGTGCTCTGATTCAAGAGTGTTTGAGTAGCTTCAGTTGAGCCGTGTAAGTCGGCCGCCTCAATGTCTCGAAGGGAGGAGGAATCCCTACTTGCAAGCAAGGGAAGCTATTATCATGTGTTTTGACACAAAATGACGAGCGGATTGGAGCTTGACAGGTGCAATGTTTGAGCTGTGCCGTCGTCCGCTTGCTCTGCATTCCTGAGCAGCGTGCCTAGGAGTCAAGTCGAGTTGTCAAGTCGAGTTGCGCACATGTTGTAAATGCAGTGTCTCATGGCATCCAGAGTTGGGTGAGCTTTTGGGATCTTGGCTTTAAACTTGTGTCTTCCGATTCGTTCTACAACAGTCTCAATCGACGACCAAGACCATGACTGTCAGGTTCGAAAAGTCGACGGCGCACTGCTTCTCCGTCTTGGCGTCTGGCCGATGCCGCACCGTTCTCGTCGTGGCCGGAGTCATCATAACCGTTTACGCCCTTCTCAGCAGGATAGACGAGTTCTATCATCAACAACCTCCATATGCACTGAAACAGAGCTCCAAGCCGACAGATGGCACCGATTGGTCACGATTCGCTTACACGCAATATGTCACCAACAGCTTGTACCTCTGCAACTCGGTCATGCTGTTGGAGAGACTGCACCATCTCGGGAGCCGCGCTGACAGAGTGCTGATGTATCCCGAGAAGATGCTCCCAGATCCCGAAACGTGGGACGACGGAGGCTTTCAAGACGCAGAGCTGCTGATCAAGGCGCGCGACGAGTACGGCGTGAAGCTGAAGCCGATTCAGGTTCAGCATAGAGAAACCGTAGATGGTAACCTCTTCTCTTCTCTCTCTCTCTCTTCTCTTCTCTCTCTCTCTCTTCTCTCTCTCTTCTCTCTCTCTTCTCTCTCTCTTCTCTCTCTCTTCTCTCTCTCTCTCTCTATGAGACCCAGTCAGCAGTTGAAAATTGGGATCGCTAAATGGATTCACAACACAGATACTTGGTCCGACTCTTACACCAAACTCCTCGCCTTCAACCAGACGCACTACGAGCGTGTCATTGCCATTGACGCCGACGTCGCCCTCCTGAAGCACATGGACGAGCTCTTCCTCCTGCCGCCATGCCCCGTCGCCATGCCTCGCGCATACTGGCTCCTCGACAAAGCAAACATCACGTCCCGCATGGCGCTGGCCTCGCACGTCATGGTCATCCAGCCGAGCGAGCGCGAGTTCGCCCGCATCCAGAGCCGCGTCGAGCGCGCTGCCGACGACGAATACGACATGGAGCTGCTCAACAAAATGTACGCCGACACGGCCATGGTGCTCCCTCACCGGCCATACACGATGCTTTCGTCCGAGTTCCGCGAGACGAATCACGGCTTGTATCTCGGCTCTGATGATGCTGGGGAGTGGGATCCGGCGGCGGTGCTGCGGGAGGCCAGGACGGTCCATTTCTCGGATTATCCTATGCCAAAGCCGTGGAAGAAGAAGTTGACTGCGTGGGATGAGATGAACATCCGCGACTTGGAGCCTAGATGCGAGGTGAAGAGAAGTGAGGAGGAGGAGGAGGATTGCTCGGCGAGGGAGGCGTGGAGGTGGTTGTACTCTGACTTTCGAGAGCGCAAAGCGGTGAGTTTGTTGAAGAAGTTGAATGTCGAATGACGAGATGGAATAACTGACGGGATCTTTACAGAGAGTTTGTGCTAGGAAGCAGTGGCCAAAGCCTGTGGCCGTGTGATTTGGAGGCCCTGAGGAGGAGGAAGAGGAGGCGGGAGAGTCCCGAGGAGGGGGGAGACTCAATCATGCCATTCCGTATGTGGGAGAAAGCGTTGACAATGCCGACTTTTGAGCACTAAACTACCTACAGAATGTAGAGGATAGTCCAGCGCATAGACTAAAAGCGTCCTCATCAGATGAATCAACATTGCACAGACATCAATCTTTGCCTGCATCAGGCGAGTTGTATGTATGTACATGTATCAGCAAAGCGAAACTGTCCGCTATAGTAATAGAAGCTCCAGCTGAACAAGTGCGGCCCCGCCCCCACCAACTTCCGCCGGCCATCTGCTCCAAGCCGCTCCGATTCGCATCCTCAACCCTCAACCCTCAACCCTCATCCTGACCTCGTCACCTCTCCTCCAAACAACCCATATCGCTCCTCACTTCTCCTCCCTCTCGTTCTCCTCCTTCTCCTCCTCCTCCTCCTCCAGCAGTCTCTCTCTATCCCTCTCGCATCCACTCTCAACCTATCCATCTCCTCTCCCTTCTCACCCCTCGCCATATCAAAAAACCAGCCACAATGTCCTCCTCCTCCTCCTCCTCCACAACCCCCTCCTCCCTCGCCCACCTCCTCCCCCCCAGCTGGCAAACCCAAGTAACCTCTTGGCTCGCCGAAGACACGCCCTCCTTCGACTACGCAGGCTTCGTCGTCGGCGACCACCCGCGCACCGCCACCCTCTGGGCCAAATCCCCCGGCATCATCGCCGGCCGCCCCTTCTTCGACCAAGTCTTCCACCAATGCGGCTGCGCCGTCGAATGGCACGCCGACGAATGCTCGCCCATAGACCTGCACCGCGACGACGACGACGGGAACAAGATGAAGGTCGCGACCGTCACGGGCCCCGCGAGGGGCATCCTCCTCGGCGAGAGAGTCGCGCTCAACGCCCTCGCGCGATGCTCCGGCGTCGCGACGCAGAGCCACATCCTCGTCACCAAGCTGCGCAAGGCCGGCTACAAGGGCGTCCTGGCCGGCACGCGCAAGACGACGCCCGGCTTCAGGCTCGTCGAAAAGTACGGCATGCTGGCTGGCGGCGCCGACGCGCACAGGATGGACCTGAGCGCCATGGTCATGCTCAAGGATAACCACGTCTGGAGCAGGGGCAGCATCACCGAGGCCGTCGCCGCGGCCAAGAGCGTCGCCGGCTTCAGCGTCAAGATTGAGGTCGAGGTGCAGTCCGAGGCCGAGGCCGACGAGGCCATTGCCGCCGGCGCCGACGTCGTCATGCTGGATAACTTCACGGGGGATGGCGTCAAGGTTGCGGCGAGGAGCTTGAAGGAGCGCTGGGCCGGCAAGAAGCACTTTTTGTTGGAGGTTTCTGGGGGCTTGAGGGAGGATAATGTTGAGTCGTATGTGTGCAATGGTGAGTTTACCCAATACCGGTTGTTGTCGTTGTGTTTGCTGGGGCTTGTGGCTCGGATGACTGACTGTTTATTAGATGTCGACATCATCTCGACGAGCTCGATACATCAGGGCGTTCCGCACGTCGACTTTTCCCTCAAGATCAACCACTGACCGGATTGGCGATATGGAAGCAGACAGGAGTGTATGGTATGTGTATTTTATAGGTAAATATGGACAGGATATACATGGTGGAAAAGGTGGCTGTTCTGGAATATCCAACAAACTAGAACAGACATGGCTATATAAAATACAAGCAGTGTACATTTACAAGCAATCTGCTCATTTGGTCTCCTTCTTGGCAAACAATCCGTTAAACGTCTTGCTCAGCCTCTTGCTCAGCTTCTCGTCAACATGGGCCCCCACCGCCTTGGGGTCGATGCTCGGAGCGCTCCCCTGGAGGTGCGTCACCGGATGCTGCTGCACCGCCGACGTGTTCTTGTCGCTCGAGGTAGTGCAGCACGATCCTCCCAAAAGGACACTGGCGTTGTTCCTGGTGGAGGGAACGTCAATCGCAGGATTGACGTTGAAAAAGTCTGTAGGGCGGATGTGAATCTGGAAAGTCTCGACTGGCCTGGTAGGTTGTTAGTCATGATATTATTCTCCGATAAGAGCAAACGAGCCCGACTCACATGACGGGCCAGTCCTCTACCCGAGGGTTATGTGTCAAGCCAAAGACACTCCAAACCACGGGGCTGCTCCTCTTGCCCTGACCCTCCGCATCGCCGTTGGTCTCTCGATCGGTAAACCAGTCTCCTCGCTTGACCATATCGGCCACGCCACCGACCTCTCTGGTGCTCTGATTCGTGAACTCGCCCGCCGCCCACAGCTCGCCGTCCCGGTAGCCCGTCACCCAGGCATTGTGCTGAGCAAACTGCGCTCGCTGGGCCGCCAAGCCCTCGGGGTCGGCCAGCAGCATCTGCGTCACCGGCGCGACGAGCTTGTACGCCAGGTTCTTGCCCGAGATGGGGTTCTTTTTGTTGGCGTTTTCCAGCTTGAGCAGCCGGTTGAGGCGCGGCTCGGCGTCGATCCAGGTGGCCTGCTCAACCTTTTCGCGCTGGACCTTGTAAAAGTTGCCGTATGGGTTCGTCTTGGGGTCGATCTTTTGCCCGTGCGACTCTTCAATCACGACTTGGGAGTCGGCGTCGTTGTACGAGTCAATGGCAGGGTCGATGCGCACCGCAAAGACGTGCTGGTGGTTCTGGGCCAGCACGCCTGGTGTCATGATGTTGCCGTAGGCACTGACCTTGCCTTCGTCAATGCTGGTGACGCTGACAATGCCCGTAGCACGGGTCTCGAGAGTGATTGAACCGGCGAGATCCAGCTTGTACGCCAAGACGTACTCGTAGTTGGCCAGAGTGGCGATGAACTGAACCACAAACTCGCGGTTGCGCGTCACAACAGCCCGGTTCGTGCGGAAGTTGGTGTGCTTCCACAGGATGCCATTGTCCTGCTCGTGAAGACACACCACGGCCTTGGCTGGTGACGGCGCCCCGTCGGGCTCCGTGGTGAGCGCGTCAACGTAGTGGATGGCTCCCAGACAATCGCAGCCCAGCTCCAGGTTGTTGGCTGCTCTCCCCATGCCACCGTCACCAAAGTCGAAAGCTTGTTTTCGATGGAAGGGTGGACGCGGGTCTGCGTAGGGGACCGTCATCTCGCTGAAGCTGACGCGATACATGACGGAGCGGTTGTCGTAGTGGACGTCGTGCAAGACGGCACCTTCACGGGGGGTGAATCCGAGACGGAACCTCCACTTCTGCCATTCAATCAGACCATCCTCTTGAATTGTAAAAGAGGCGCCCTCGGGTTGTATGATGTTGATGGGCTTCAGGTCCGTCCTCAGGGGTACGTCCAGCAGCTCGGGAACATACTCGCAGCCCTTGTGGTTCTCAAACAGCTTGACAGGCTCCTCGCTTCGGACTTTGGCCTCGAGTTCATCGTCAATGCCACCAGTTGCGATTCTCTCCACTCTGATGAGCTTCTTGGTATGCCAGTCCATCACGGGGACGATGGGGATCGGATAGCCGTAGTGGTTCGAGTCTTCGTTGTTCTTGCGGGTGTCCTTTGCAAAGACCAGGCCTTGCATATACCGCGGAATGTCCTTTTCATCGGCGTTCGGGGGGCCATAGGGCCACGGGTCGATGCAGATCTCAAATCCTTCTGGGAGGACGAACTCGGACATTGCCTCTTTGAAGAGATCCGAGTTGATGCAGGCGTCGTTGAAGAGGTCAAACTCGCCCCTATAGCCGTGTAAGATGTCGTTCTACTTTCGGGAACGATGAGGTTTAGTGACTCACGGTGTGACATATGGCTGGTGAGGCACGGGGGCGGACACAGTGGCAACCTCGCCAGTGTCAAGGTTGACAAACGCGTTGATGTACTCGGAGCGATCAGCCCGGATGACATCGTGCTCGACAATGGCCACTCTGTCTGGTCGCTTGGTCTCGTCGGTCAGCTTGCCCGTGTGCTCGGCCTCGAGGAAGGGCTGCAGCTCGGCCTTTTTGGGCTCCTGGACGTGGATGGCTCTGAAGAAGATGGACTCGGACGGCCCGTGGAGCTTGGCAACGGCATCGCGGGCCTGGATGTGCTCGGCTGATGAGAGCGGCGCCAGCGGATGCGGCCGAGGTGCTGCGGTGACGGCCATTGTGATGGATGTTGAGGATGGAGATGATTTCAAAAGGAGAGTGAAGCAATCAGGTAGGGCATCCAACTGCTTCAGAGGGGGAGAGACGAAGAGCGGCTATCTGCGGGGATGGTGCAACGGTCAAGCAGCCCAGCTTACTCGGGCTCTCGAGATGATAGCAAGCGGCAGTCCGAGATGACTTGGCAGTTCCCTAGTGCTCAGCTGACCGGCTTGGACGACGAATCGAAGTAAAGGGTGAGTGAGACAAGGCGAGGCCAATGTATCAGCGGGATTGTTGGAGGTCGAGAGACGGGGGCTGCCGATTGTTTAAGTAGCTGCAGGTCCTCCCGAGCAAACCAAGCGATGCCTCAGGGATGCCGCGGATGCCCGCGTCGTGAGAAGGAGGTGGAGCATGTCCACTGGCTGCGGATGGATGTGTCCATGCTGTAGAAGCTGAGAAGGCGCGGACGGTTGGCCTCGCGTAATAGGATGTTGATCGAGGACACAGTTGGAGGCGTCAATGATGGTGATGACGGGAACTAAGGTAAGGTAGCTGTAGGCTAGAGGTAATCGTGAAGCAGGGATCCAGCAAACCCAAGGCCGAGGCGGGGCAGCGGCTCCCCCAAGTTTGGAGAAGCTCCAGCACTTGCCCCGCGTTGTTTGCCGGCATCCAGCCAACCAGAGCGCTGCTGTGGCGATATCGCAGCGAATCTACAGCGCTCATCTTCACAGCATTAGCGTCCACTTCTCCTCTTTGATAACAGAAGCCCCAGGCAAATCCGATTCCTGGAGCCTTTCCATCTACGGGCAATTCTCTGCATCCCAGTAGACCCTGTGTGACCCTATCTCGACTTTTCCCCTCGGCACGTAGGCCTGGCTATGCCTATTCGGGGCGATACCACGCTGGATGTGCATGAGGCTCAAGATGTTGCAGCAACGGTTCGCCAAGAGCTGGAGGATGTCCCCTGAGCCCTGTTTATGCCATCCTTTTGTCTTCAGCAAATCTAGACTTGATGATATATTCTTCGACTGAGGGGCTGCAGCAGCCCGGACCCGTGGAGATGGGATGAGCGTGATGGTTGAAGAGTTGCCAGAGGGGAGAATACCCGAAATGGCAATGCTTGTGAGCTCGAGTCTCGGCCGTTATACGATTGGTAAATAAGTGAGGCCATGATGCTGTACAGCAATGACAGAAACGCCTGTCGGTGAACTATAGCCAACCATGCCTCCAGCTCAGCGATAGGTCAATCACGAGATACGCTCTTTAACATAATTTATACTGCCATGTGATACCTTGACCGTGATCTGAAACCAGATACAAGATGGCAATGAAGTTTACCATATGAGATAAAGAAGCGCTTCTGGATTATTGCTCAATCCTTGACTCATCCGTTTGAATCACTATCAAGTCAACTTGAGGATCGTACTTGGCACAACAGATAAAGATGATTGGAGCCCACAGCCAGATCTCGAACCTCGCGCACATATCGTCTGATACCAGATATCAAGCAGATAATACCCAGTAATACGCCTATCCATCTCATCCCCTCCGCCCCGCCGCTCCGCGCCGTCTCGCCGCCCTTCGCGCCGCATCGCGGGGCCGAGAAGCGCGGGGCAGAACCCAAACTGGAAGCAAAACCACATGCGGTGCCGCAGTTGTATCGAAGCCCTGTTTGAATCCAAGCATAGGATGTAAACTGTTAGATTAGATGCCTACCTAGAGACCACGCCATATACAATGCTCAGATTGCATCACGATGAGAAATTTCTGTTTCGGGGTTTGACGTCGCTTGGCCGGTCCAATCGTGCCCTTGTCTCGGAAGTCGGCTGCTTTATATAGCAGCGCGAGGGGTCGTCGGTCTTGTTGCTGAACTCTTCACGCCTTGTTACAACCGAGTAGGTATGTTGTGCCTCTGGTTTGAGCTCGTGTAGAAGCGGGACACATCCCTTCAGGGAATGGTGGTCTCTTCTTAAGCAATAACAACCTTTCGTTTCCTCACATGAATCCTCGATTGTAACGAGCATGTTTAGTGCAAGTGGTGGATGGCAGGTTGTCTTCGGGTTGTCTTCGAGTTGACACGAAACCTGACATGTAGCAAAGAGACACAAATTCCAAGCTTGAACCCAGGCCTGTCAACGCTGTGGCAGCGTCTCTCAAGAAAGTGTTCCAGCTGGTGTTCCAGCAGCCTGTGATGCGATCCAAAGGTCACGCCACTCTGGCGACAAGCTGGAACTCAATCCGCCGAGCCCAATACCTTTGGTGTTTCATGCGTGCTGGCATTGGACAATTTGGAGGCGAGTCGCTATGCTGTAAGCCGGAACACTTGCAACGCTGTACATGTGCTATAGCCATGATTCTACTTTGGAGGATGAGGTTCGTTGAGGATGCTAGTGGACAGAAGAGGTCAGAAGCGAGGACGAGGATGGATCAACAAGCAGCGAATGTACAGAATGCCTTCGTTCTGCAACTAATGTGGTGCGTGAAATTCGATGCAACCCATCATCAACGCTGGATGATTCGCAGAGAATACGCATCCCACCTTGCCCACATAGGTATCTTTGACGACGTTCAGGCGCGTATGCCTGACAACATTGAAGGTCAGCAACACCTTCAGCAATACCTTTGGCCGCCTCTCCATTCCACAGCCACCACCAAACAGTCGCCGTCATCAATCATCGCCACACGCCACATCTCTAACGGCAAATCGTTGTGGCTGAGCCAACAACATTATCATCAGCCTCAACCACATCTACATACGCCCACAACTCACATATCAGGCCGTGAGGCTGCCAGCTCAAGCTCTTTGCCTTTCCCGACCATGGTACGTAACCCAGCCCTATCTCCTCTTCGCTTCGTTCCCGGCCCATCCGGCAAAACACGAGATCCAACTCTCGACAATACGAAGGTTTCAGTCCGGTGGCTTCTCTCATACGATAGCTTCGTAACTGAGAACCAGGATTCTCGACGGCCCAGGCGCCTGGACATTGCCGAATCATCGTATCCAGTATCGAGAACGAAAGACGTGAGATGAGTTGCTGCGCTCGGCATGTTCTCTCGAGTGCGTCCAACTCCCTGTTTGTGCATCATTAATGTGACCGGCGAGCCGAAATCCATCATTTTCGACGGCAGCCCTACGTTACAGCCGGCACATGGCCAAGCAGATGGCCTACCACCTACCTTACCAACCTATCCATGCACGTCCCTCTGTTATCAAGATCGGACCGCCTCGGGCAGCACCTTGCCGCTGTTTGTCTGTCACAAGAGGGGGCTTTCAGGTCTTCCGACTCCCACACGCGCACACAAGGCACGGGAGACGGACACCCATCCAGTGGTTCGCTGGCCTGCTGCGCTGCAACGCAAGATGGACCAAGTGCATCATCTCACCAAGGAAAAAAAGGCTCTGTGTCGCGAGTTGCCGCATCCTTGGAAGTAATACAAATGCAACTGTGACAGACTCGTATTCGAAGCCCAGTCGTGGCCACCCTTTTGCTCGTTATTGTGCGACGTGATGCGGCGAGCACGTAATTGCTTTTACGAAAGCCCGTCGCCGGATATCCATTGTGTCTTTTTTTCCTTATCACAGGCCCGTGGAAATGAAAGGCGCCGGAAATGACAGACCAAGGTACAAGTGCAATTGACCAGGGGTGGTCCTTGTCTCTTTGCATCCGCCAGAAAATGGTGCAGATACGAGCTGATAACGAGGAAACTGGAAAAAATACCAAATCAAATCAAAAGCTCGCAGAAAAGAGACGGTTCCGGATGCTGGATAAGGTTCTCTTGGCATTGACGAGACAATCTCCAACTTTAAACAGCATGGATCAATTTCACGTGATGCCGCCAACTGGCCACAGTCCTAGAGGGAAAAGAGCACACCTTGAGGATGAAACGTCGACAAAGGGGATTGCGAAACAAGCCAAGAAGCCAACCTATTAATTACAGTATCTGTCTCAAGCAGCCAATGAAGTCGTTGCGCTGCTGAAAACCCGGTGCCTCTAATAACTCGTATGTACAATAGCGCGAATTTCTGGGTGTGCAGGTTTGCTTCTAGTATTTCTTCTAGGCGCATTTTGTAGGGGTCCATGCTCCGAAATGACGTTATCGCCACACTGTTAGGCCAGTTAGTGCAGCCTGTCAGCAGTCTCTGCTGAGAAGACGCACGTTGCTGAAAAGAGGGATATGATTCAAGGCAGAAGAAGATGGGCTTGTGAGGGTACAAGCAATGATTGAGTGAAAACCATGCTGGACGATTCAATTGGTAAGGCAGGAGACGCAACAATAAATACTGTATTGTATGTATGCATGTACTGTGTGTGTGATTCTGTAACTGACTTGAAGCGCCAAGCCTCTCGACGATCTGGCAGCACATGCTCCAAGATCTTCGCGCTACGTCGTCTCTGGCGTTTCATGTGCGCCTTGTCAGAGGCATCGCATCCCGTCCCTTGCAATGATGTCTTTGCCCCCTTATAAGGCCCCCTCGTTGGGTGGCACGTTACAGGCAGCATGTGCCAAAAGCTCACGTCAACTTGGTTGTGCTGCTTTTACTGTACGCGCCCTGGCCAGGACGAGATTCGGTGCATGTGCGTGCCGGGTTGTAGCTCGTTGCCGTCCTGGGGAGGTGGTATTGATGCTTATTCTGACGAGATCTCGGCTTGATTTAGATGGGGGCTGTATCTCTTATTGTCAGGGGCAAGTCATCACGGCACAAGGCATGTCTATTCTCCCACTCCAATGCAAAAGAACGCTCCGTGCCATGTCAAGATGCTTCAAGTTCGACGTCTTTGTATTACATAGTAGTTAGGTATCATCTCGTACGGCCTCTCCGGGAGCCTCAAGATCAAAGTGGGTTTGGTGATGGTACCAGGCATCGGTACCTGCTAGTCGCGATTAGTGGCCCAAAAAAAGGCACCAAAAACGGCCTTGGCTCTGCAGACTACTAAGCTGAGAGCACCCCTATTCCTATTCTATGGGTTGGGTTCCAGATAACTGTGTTCCTGGTGCATTGTCTTTTTAGCTTGTTGGAGAGAGAAAAAAAAAAGTTGGAATACTATAACAAAGCCGTGACATGGAAAGAGATCGATAACGGCCGCCACCAGATGGAAGCACCGCATGCATCCACCCATTTTCGTCCAATCTAAACCTGTCACTCTCACTCTCCTCTTCCCTCAACTTGTTCCCTTTGCAACACCCCGCCTTCATCCTCCTTCTCTTCTTCTTTTCCCTCGTAACCCTTTTCTCTGTTCTCTAATTCCAGGACCTGTCTTCAATTTTCCTCTCGTCAATCGTTATACAAACAAGGACTCGCCTGACGTCGGCATCTCGTTGCCCCCCTTTCGTCATCCCCTCTTTAATTCCATTGCTTGCATTGACGTCTCCATATCCTCCTCCCACCTCGTGTCCGAGCGCCCTCTCTTGCCCACGGCCAAACGCCTCAGAGACGAAGCGAAAAGTAGAAAACGAAGACGGCAGGTTACACGGAGTCCTTGGAAGCACGAGAACAACGGAAGAGGAACGAACCCACTGTCAGGCCACCCCTGCCCGGCGGAAGCAAGCGAGGAGCCTCTTTTCTTCCACCTCTCTAGTGGTTATTGGCCGTACTGTTCTCTCTATCTACCTCGTCATCTTGCTCGGCCGTCACATTGTGATTGTGAGCTGGCCGTAGCTTAATTTTGACTTTTTTCATCTCCCCGGCTCATCTTCGTCAGCTGCGGTATCGACGATTCTCGACACCAATTCGCCTCTTCCGGTTTACGAAACAAGGGGGCCGACGAAGAACAAGACATCAAGAGGAACAGGGACAGGCAGAAAGAGGCAGACAAGGAGCCCAGCATGTTGAATCCACGCCGCGCCCTCATTGCGGCGGCGTTCATCCTGACAGTCTTCTTCCTCATTTCACGATCGCACAACTCCGAATCGGCCTCGACGTCCGAACCCAAGGATGCCGAATCAGAGGCCTTGTCCGCGGCCAATGCCCAGCAGCGCGCGGCTCCTCCGCCGCCTCCGCAAAAGCCCATGATTGACATGTCGGGCATGTCAACGTACGACAAGCTCGCCTACGCGTACGAGTACGACATCGAGTCCAAGTTCCCCGCCTACATCTGGCAGACGTGGAGGAAGACGCCGAGCGAGGGCGATTTCGAGTTCCGCGAGCAGGAGGCGTCGTGGTCGATCGAGCACCCGGGCTTCATCCACGAGGTCATCACCGACTCCGTGGCTGACACGCTGCTGCAGCTGCTGTACGGGAGCATCCCTGAGGTGCTGGAGGCGTACCACGCGCTGCCGCTGCCGGTGCTCAAGGCCGACCTGTTCCGCTACCTGATCCTGTACGCCCGCGGCGGCATCTACTCGGACATTGACACGTACGCCATCAGGAGCGCGCTGGAATGGATCCCGCCGCAGATCCCCAAGGAGACGGTCGGCTTGGTGATTGGCATCGAGGCCGACCCCGACCGACCCGACTGGGCCGACTGGTACAGCCGCCGCATCCAGTTCTGCCAGTGGACCATCCAGAGCAAGCCGGGCCACCCGGTGCTGCGCGACATCATCAGCCGCATCACCAACCAGACGCTGGAGATGAAGAAGAGTGGCAAGCTGTCGGCCTTTCAGGGCAACCGCGTGGTCGACCTCACAGGGCCCGCCGTGTGGACCGACACCATCATGGACTACTTCAACGACGAGCGCTACTTTGACATGGAGAACAGCAAGGGCAGGATTGACTACCGCAACTTTACGGGCATGGAGACGAGCAAGCGCGTTGGCGACGTGGTGGTGCTGCCCATTACGAGCTTTTCGCCCGGCGTTGGCCAGATGGGAGCCAAGGACTACGACGACCCGATGGCGTTTGTGAAGCATGACTTTGAGGGTAAGCAGAAAATGCAGAAACGCGCAAAGGAAACAATGAACGCTAACAACAATATTTCAAGGCACATGGAAGCCCGAAAGCGAACGACACATTGGCGAGATTGTCCAGGAGCTGGGAGAAGGCCAAGGAGAGGCTCCGAAAGAGCAGTGAACCAGAACGCCGAAGAAGCAACGAACAGGAAAAGAAAAAAGATGAAAACGAGAAAACAAGAGATGCCTCGAAACAAGAAAAAGAAACCTAAAATAATCTTACGACCTAGTCAAGGAGACGTCATGACCGCAGTCAGGAGATGTTCCACTTGATTCCTCCCCTGCATCTGTATTATTCTTTCATCACCCAACCCTTTCTTCTCTTTCTTTCAAGCGGACGGCGGTGGGCTGGAATTCCACATCGCTGGACCTTATTTCATTGGGAAAAGCATTTTCTTATCCCGTATTTCTTCTGATGCGCTTTGCGTATGAGGTCGGGCGTCACGGCTATCTATACCTTTGATTCGGTAATAGCGGCAAGGGATGGAAGCGGATGTGTTTTTTTCTCCTCTCCTGTGTAAGCATTCATCAGCATCGGGACAAAGATTTAGACCATTATGTATGTTTTTGTTTTTCTTTTTGCATTTCATGTCGTATGCGGGGGGACGGAGAGGATTAGATCGCCGGACGGAGTTTTGTTGTTTTGCATGATCGACTGACAATCTGTCGGCGTCACCAATCGATCGGCATCGAAGCAATTCCATGGTACAGATGATATAGCCGTCGAAGCTCCCACTGTAGGCTCACGTAACGTAAAAGCCGAGGTCAGTCACAAGACAAGGAAAAATCAAGAACACTTTGATCGCACAAAACCGCCGCGCAGGAAAGTAAAGACTGCTCGTATCAATAGCCGGGAAAGACCTCGTTATTATCGAGATAGGAATAGACCTCGGGCGATGAACAAGGGGTTGCTTTGTGTGAAGAGAGAGTACGTAGTATTATTGACTGCAGTCCGTGGTGTGGATCTGATCTGGATTGGATAGGATAGGATAGGATAGGATGTTAGCATCTGATAATTTTGCAATTGTTGGATAATAATGCCGACTGGCGCATACATTCGGCAGACGGAAAGACTTGCGTGGCGGACGGCTCAAGGCATGGAATGCGATGGGACATTGGCCGGGAGGCGGATAGCGGACGGCAGACGGACGGACGACTTGCCCTCCGTCACGATGGTGCAGCGCAGTCTTTCCAAGTCTCTTACAGGTAGGTACCTCAAAGCCGTGAAGCCACACCTGGTACCTGATGAAGGCGGCTATGATTCTCCAGTGCTATCCGATGCTGCCAAGCCACATCTCGGCCGCTCAAACAAGTGTAAACCTTTGATACAATGCCTCAAGCAAGTCAAAAGAGACGGACAGCAAAAATCGTACCGATAGTGATGTTACTATGGGCAGCACCTTGTCCGCTGCCCCTTGCAGCCCGAAACCCGGACCGCTTTCCTGTCCCGCTTTCGCAGGCTCTCATTGTCCACCGGGTCCGGCGGGGCAGCAGCAGCCCTTTTCTTCTTCCTGTAGAGGACATAACAATAATAATAGCACGGCGAATACTAACACCAACACGGATCGGAGACGGCTAGCTACCCAGGTAGGTAGTTGGCCGGGCGTTTTCTCTAGAATTTTCCTTTTGGGGGGAATACACATGTTATTTGGGAGGGAGGGGGTGGATGGCTTGATTCTGCTGACCTCACTTATCTTATACACTTTGTACGAGTATATACTATGTACCTTTGGGGTTGGTGTGGCGGCGAGTGGGGAAAAAGGGAAAAGAATGTGCTGTTAGGTGAAGGGACTGGAAGGATTTGGATGCCGGACAGCTGCTTGTGATGGAATGGGATGCCGCAAAGTGGCTTGGAAAAGGGTGGAAGCGAAACAGCACACAGTCACTTGGACGAGGAATGCACTCCATTCATGGTAATAGTAATACTACGAGTACATTCAGGCTGGAGGGGGCTGAGAAGCTACGAGCAGTTGCAATTGGATAACAAACAAACTTGTGGCTCTTTGCCGGTCCTTGCTGCTACTAGTAGCACTAATACACACCTGGTAGGCTGAATTTTTGGAAAGTGGAACAGGTCGAAAGCCAAGGGACTATTACAGTATGTGAAGCACGACGGTCCGAGGTTCTTAGTGTGTGGGGAGACAAAAGTTGGGACAATGAGCGGCCATGGAGAAGCCGAAGCTGCTTGTCCGCTTCCGCCAGCTTTCGGCATTATCTTTGGTTTCTTTCTATCTGGGGAAAGGGAACCACAAGGACACATTGGGAGATGGGGAAGGAGGCTAGGAGGGGAGGCGGACCTTTTGTGTTGCTCCATGTACAGATGATGCTACGAGTACTAGCTGGATCTGTAGTGTCATCGTAATAGTACTACCTTACGCGGATGTGGATGATGGAGATGGAGGGGGGGAACATGTGTGAGGCAAGGTATATAAAGGTGAAGGTGAGGGCAGGTGATGTGCGTATAGCCTGTGTGTCTCTGTGTGTGTGTGTGTGTGTTGATGTAATCTCGTCTTGGTCCTTGTTGCTTTGCTCTTTCCTTGGACAAGGATCGGTCTGGATTTCCTGGTTCGGGGCAATAGAAAAGGGAAAGAGACAAAGAGAAGCAAGTGGCATCATCACCTCTCACCTCTCTCTCTCTTCATTTTACTGCCTGTCCTCCCTGGTCTCGAATCTTTCAGCACCGCACACCTCGCACGACGACAACGACAACGACTCACGCCCTCCCTTGCAGCTGGAGCACAAAAGCAAAGTGGATGGCCCTCTGGACTTGAGTCAAACGTGGCTCAACCTCCTTATTCGTCTCCCCATACACCTTCCTCAGAGCTCCATTTTCATCCGGCTTTCTTCTTCTTCCTCTTCCTCCTCCTCCTCCTCCTCCTCCTCTTCTGTCTTGTAGCGATTCTGTTCTTGTTTGCTTCGTTTTCGGTCAACGACCACCACAATGTACACCCGGGCGTGCACAAGGCCGCTAGGCCGTACAAGGCCTGCAGTGCGAGTCGCCGCACGAAGAGCCATGGGCGCCGCGGCAGCAGCAACAGCAACAGCCAGAGTCCCCGTTGACGAGGGGTTCCTGCATCACCAGAAGTGGCACCCGAGGGCGTCGGGGACCGAGGGCCTGAGTATACGGACAGGGCCGACAGAGGTGAGTGTTGAAGGGAATAAAGAGAGAGGAAAAAAGGGCCAAAAGTGATGGACAGGCGAGGAGAGAGAGCGAGCGGGAGACGGAGACTTACACAGCTCGCCCGCTCACTCATCGCCATCCCATCACGACTCACCTCACCACAAAGCATCAACACACGGCTAACGCTTCTTCAGCCCGCCCTCTTCACAGGCACCATCCCCGACCACTTCGCCTCCGTCGTCTCCCTCCACGGCGACCGTCCCGCCGTCATCGCCCGCGCGCCGACGCCCTCGGCCCGCGAGTCATCCCTGACCTACCACGGCCTCGACCTCGTCTCCAACCGGCTCGCCTCGTCCCTCGCCTCCCTCGGCGTCCGCAAGGGCGACCGCGTCGCCGTGTCCCTCGGCAACGGCGCCGAGTTCGCCGCCCTGACCTACGCCCTCTTCAAGCTCGGCGCCGTCCTCGTCCCGCTCAACCCCAGCTTCAACGCCCACCAGGTCCAGGCCGCGCTCGCCCACCTCGGCGCCGAGGTCCTCATCATCGGCGCCGTCACCGACCTCGCCTACCGCCCGGGCAAGGGCCGCAGCAACCGCGAGCTGCTCGCGGCCGTCGTGGGCGACCTCCACCGCAGCGCCATCCAGAGCGAGGCCGTGCCCACGCTGCGCCGCGTCGTCGTGCTGGACAACCGCGCGAACCACCCAGGCGTCGACTTCCCGCTCGAGGACCTGGCGGCCCTAAGCCCTTACAATGACCTCCTCCAGGGATCAGACCGCGCTGTTGTCCCCGACGCACCGCTAGATCCGTCAGACATCATCAACATCCAGTTCACGTCCGGCACGACGTCGATGCCCAAGGCGGCGCAGCTGTCGCACACGTCCATCCTCAACAACGGTGCCTTCATCGCCGACCGCATGGGCCTCGCGCCCTCGGACCGCATCGTCGTCCCGCCGCCGCTCTTCCACTGCTTCGGCTCCGTGCTGGGCTACATGGCAACGGCCACGACGGGCGCCGCTATCCTCTTCCCGTCCCCGGCCTTCGACCCCGTCGCCACCATCCGCATGGCCGCCGAGCACGAGGCCACGGGGCTATACGGCGTTAGCACCATGCTCGTCTCCGTCTTCGAGGCCCTCGACGCCGGCGGCCTGCCCGTGCCACAGCACCTGCGCAAGGGCATCGTCGCCGGCAGCAGCGTGCCCGAGGCCCTGATGCGCACCATCTTCGCCCGCCTTGGCCTGGAGGACTTGGTCATTTGCTACGGCATGACGGAGACGGCGCCCGTCAGCTGCATGACCCGGCCGTCGGACCCCTTTGCCCAGCGCACCGCCTCCGTGGGCACGCCCATGCCGCACACGACGGTCAAGATTGTCGACCCCTGCGACCCCTCGCGCATCGTGCCCATTGGCGAGCGCGGCGAGCTGGCCGCCTCGGGCTACCTCGTTATGAAGGGCTACTATGGCGACCCGGAGCGCACCGCCCAGGTCCGGCGCCACGAGGCCGACGGCCGCACATGGCTCTACTCGGGCGACGAGGCCCAGATGGACGCCGACGGCTTCGTCCAGATCACGGGGCGCATCAAGGATCTCATCATCCGCGGCGGCGAGAACATCCACCCTCTCGAGGTCGAAAACTGCCTCTTCCAGCTGCCCGGCGTCCAGGAGGTGTCCGTCGCCGGCGTCCCCGACGAGAGGCTAGGCGAGGCTGTCGCTGCCTTTATCATCCCGCGGGCGGGCTGGACGACGGGCGATGCCGAGAGTGAGGGCGACGAGGCGGCGAAGCGGTTGACCAAGGAGAGGGTGCGGAACTGGGTGCGGACAAAGCTGTCGAGCCATCTGGTTCCAAAGTACATCTTTTGGGTAGACGACTATCCGAAGACGGCGAGCGGCAAGATTCAGAAGTTCAAGCTGCAGGAGATGGCCAAGAAGCAGCTTGCGGAAGGGTTATGAGTTGCGCATATCAGATGAGGACTATAAGGGGGCGAATGAGGGGAAAGAAAAACCGACTATAAGAAACCAGACAAAGTAATGAAGCACCAACAAGTGCTGACACCTGACACATGAACGCGGAGCAAGTTATTTTATGCATTTACTGGGATTTCTTTTGTTTTAGTTTTCTTTTTTTCAAGTTATCGTCTATCTTTTTGGGGTTTTGGTTACATTGGCATCCGTTTGGGAGGGATGCTGCCAGTGAGCTTATCCTTGCTGAGTACGGATGGTGTATGGGCCGCATCGGTGTTGGATATAACAAGGATATTGAGTCTATATAACCAACCTACGGCATGTTGCTGCATATCTATCTATTGTCTGCAGATTTGTTGTTTGACTATGAGTGTAGTACATATGTATGACTCGAATGAGTAGTCGACGAATGACGATTCCATCAGGCAAATAGTAACAAGGAGTATCTATTGAGTTGCCGTCAAACAACAAGCTTGATAAAGATAGTTAGTCTACCACCATATTGCTCTCACACCATAAAAGACAATGGGTATCCCATAAACGAGAGAACAAGAAGAACATGGCATCCCAGAAAAGAAGGAAAGAAAAGGAAAGAAAGTCATGATGATCCCGCACTAAATCAGACAAAACTCATATCTATCGAGTTTTATAGAGCTTTCCCCCCATCCCACCCCACCCCAATCTACTCTCTTTTTTGCCTTCTTCGTGTCAGCCAACCCCCTCCCCCC
>LFMI01000840.1:18585-38459 GCA_001050175.1 Trichoderma parareesei | reverse complement strand
TCCCCCCCCCCCCCCCCCCCCCCCCCAGTTGCAAATCATTCGCCCTTGCCTGCCACCGCCAGTCCCCGTCGCGATTCCCAAAAAGCTGCTCCTTTCAAACAACATCTTGACTCGCCCTGCTGTCCGGTACGTGCCCCAATGCTCTCCCCGTCGTCGTGCAAATCAAAAGACTAAGAGAAGTGATGAAAAGGATGGAAAGGAAAAAGGGCCATGTTCCTCAGACGATGTATAAACCGTGTCCAATGGGAACAATACCGAAATCACGAACCGCAACGAAATCCAAGACGAATAGAAAGAACAAGGGGGGCAAAAGCAAAAAAAGAAAGCCGCGTGTTCAGATGAAAAGAACTCACCTCGACCAACATGATGCTGAATCCGTCGTTCCCTTTTCTTTCTTTTTTCGTCCGTCAAAAAAAAAAGATTTGTGAAAAAGAAAAAAAGAGCTTCTCTATTACAGGCCGGAGATGGTGGCAAAAAATTGGGAATTCCCCGGAGGCGGAGACAAAAAAAATAGGATGATACAAAAGATGGGCAAAGAGGGAAAGAAGGAGAAAAAAAAGAGGACTTGAGACCTGTCAAAAGGTCACCGAGAGGTTCTGAGAAATGGCGGCTCCTTGTTCCCGTCCAGTGTCCAGCGGCCGTGTTCCAGCGCCTGTCGTTCCAGTGAGTGAGTGAGTGAGTGAGTGAGTGCCGGGCTGTCCTGCTCTTGTCCTTTCAAGCTGTCTTTCTTTGTCCTGTCCTGGTCTTGTCAGACGCAACGCACTCACGCACACACGCGGACGGGCACGAACACGCAAAAGGGCACGAACACGCGGGCACCGGTTCCGAAGGGGCGGTTGATGGAAGGGGGGGAGAAGCGGGAGACGAGGAAGACAAGAAGAAGAAGGACGACAAGGGAGACAAAGGCCCAGGGAACAAGCTTTTCCAACCGAGGGACGGGACGCACCCAAATTGCCTTTCCGACGAATTGATCTTTCGGCCAAAAGCTTGAATCGACAATTTGTCTTTCTTCTCGTTGGATGTTTCTCTCTCTCGTGGCTTACAAGATACCTATGGCAAGGTAAGGCAGGGTAATAAGGTAGCAAGCGGATTCGCGGCAAGATTTGAAGGGAGAAGAGAGAGAGAGAGAGAGGCGCCCGCGTGTACAAGGGAAAGGGCTGGCTGGCTGGGCTGAGGCTGGGCTTGGGCTGAGGCTGGCTGTTCCGGCTCTTGTCCTGTTTTCCCAAGCAAACAAGTGTCCCCAGTCTGCATACTAATCAGACGCCTCTACCTAATAATTCTCCCGCCTCTTCCAGGACAGCAAGCTCACGCTCGGGTCTTTTCTTGCTAGTACTGGGCCAAAAAGCGGTTCCACTTCTCAGCGTCCCATCATCCATCGATTTCACACTGACATCGGTAGAGTGAGACATCACGACAGGAGACCCGGAAAGAGACTCGGTTCCATTTGCTGCTCTCTGACCTAAAGGTATTCCGTAGTCTCGGCTAACATAGGTATGCTCTTGAGTTCAATGTGCGCCTCTTTCTTTCTTCGTAAAATAAACTCTCGGACATTCTTGATGCTATTCCCAATACCTACTCTAGAATCTCTCCGTACCGACTTGTGATGAACGAACACACTCACGCACACACAAGCATAAAGTAGAAGCCCCGTCGTCCTCCGTCATAGCCGCCAAACTCGGCACGCACACGCCAGATCGGACGGAATCTGGCCTTGCCTTGCTTGGATTTTTTTTTTCTCTCCATCGGCGCGCTAATGAACAGAAGAAGGGAGAAAACTTGTACCCGAAACAAGAGACAAGGCAACGGGCCTTGGTGGGACGGAAATGCCGCGCGCCATCGTTCTGGCGGCAATATCAAGAAGCCGTTCCAAGTACCTACCTCTATGGCTCTCTGAAATCTGCATTCGAGACCGAAATTCTAACCCCCTTTCTACCTAGTGTTGTCCGTATGTCCATGTCATACTATGTGTGAACTCGGCATGTATCATCATGCCGCAGAGAATATTTGAGGGAAGCCATCTCCTTTGATCGCGGCAGTGTCCAAGTACCTGCTCAGAGCATGACGATTTCGTACACTTTACGCGGACATGTTGAAATGTTAATGCATCTGCCTCGTATCACCTTCTACAAGCATCATCACATCACACATCACACATTACAGATGCTCTTTGAATTCAACTTGTTAATTCTTTCAGCGTGCTGCAGTACTAATCAATTGCCATTATTCGTCCTCTCCTCGGGCATGCACCACTTGGTGCTCAGTCGCCGGGGCCTCTCCAGTCTCCGTCCTCCAGGTCGACAGGCTCTGCTACATCGACCTAGTACAGACTACATGGCGAGCCATGTGTCGTTTATGTGTGTGTGTTGTCATGTTGTGATGTGATGGGGCGTGGGGTGTGTCAGGTAACAGCATCTCCGTGTCTTGGTCAACAGCGGATGCGCGGTGCGTGTTGGGGTTATGATGGTTCGAGAAGCGGCAAGCATTGTTCGGGGTCGGTGGTCGGGCAAGGAAGCGTCGTCGCCTTAAGCGGCAGTCTTCTCCTCCTCCGCCTCCTTCTCCTCCTTGTCGTCAGAAGAGTTCTTGAAGAGGTGGGCGCTCTCGCTCTGCGCCTTCAGGAACGCATCGCGGAACTGGTTGGCATCTGTAGATGATCGTGTTAGTGAACAAGGGCATCTCCCGTGGCTCGAGCAGGCATGACGTACTGTCGGAGTTGGCGAATCGAATAGCCAGAGTGACGGCCTCGGGCTCACCCTCGCTGACATCGGCGGCAGCGTTCCACACCCAGCTTCGGTCAGAGCCCACGTTGGCGGACAGAGAGATCTCGGGCACAACTGCGCGCAGTTTTTGTCAGTCACCTAGTTCCATCATCGACTAAAACCCTTGTCACGGGTTACGTAGAAGGGGATGAAGAAGGGGGGGGGCACATACTGTAGTGGTTGGCGCAGACCTTGAGCGTCTTCTCCCGTCGCATCACCAGGCGCACCTTTGCCGTCTCCTTGTGCTTGAGCAGCCTGACGTCGCCAGTTCCCCGCTCCTTCCACTCGCCGGCGGCGGCGGGCGCCTCCTCACCCTCCTTCTTGGCCGCCTTGACAAACTTGAACAGCTTGGCGCGCATCTTGAAGAGCTGCTCCTCGGACTCCTCGTTGGTCTTGACCTCGACCTTTTCCGTCAGCTTGACGACGGGCTCGAAGTGGACGTCTTCGCTCTCGGGGGCCTCGTCCTGTTGATGCACAAAACAAAACCCGTGTCAGCGCATCATGATGGTTGTGATATGATTTGTTGGGGTTCAGAAGAGCGCTCACCTCCTCGGCCTTGGCCTCGCGCTGGGCCTTTGCGCTGCCGGAGTTGTCACCCCGGTCCTCGTCCTCCTTCTTCTCCTTCTTCTCGCCTCCGCCGAACATGGAGAAGACGGACGAAGAGGTCACGGAGGGGGCCTATACACGAACACGTCCCAGTCAGCACAACACCCAAGACTTGGAGATGTCCCGCAGCGTTCGATATCAGTCGGTCGATGAGGCGTCAAGGGCGGGATTTCGTACCTCAGCCTTGGTCTGCTCGACCTTGGGCTCGGTGGCGGCGTCGGTGGAAGACATCTCTGTTGTGGAAGAGAGAGATGTAGGGTCGGATATAATAGGTGGAGAAGAACAAGAAGAAGAGGGCTTCTGTTTCCGTGTGATAGGAAAGAGAGTTGTCAGTCGTGGCTTTTCGTCGCGAGGAGAAGCAGTTGAAGAGATAAAAGAAAAGAAAAAAGGAAATAAAATAAAATAACAGGCACGCAAGTTCTGGTCGGTAGTGGCGTGGCGGGGTCACAGAAGGACAAAGAAGCAAGCTGATTCAGTTCCTCTCTCCCCTCCCCCTCCGCGGCTTTGGGAGGGGGATAAACGCGGCACTTTATAGGTAGTCGGATAGCGAAAAGGAGCAGAGACTCACCTCAAGGGGACACGGGAAGCGCTGGCGATGAGGCTGGAGGTATGTCGCAAAGGAGAGAGACGGAGTCGTAACTTTTTTTTGGGGGGTGCGGTGGTCGTCTTGTCTGCCTTGGATAGCGGGGAACGGAGAAAAAATTAGGGAATGGCTAGCCAGCATCCCAAGGTGGCTATCCAGCACCCCATCACCGCCACACCATATGTGGCGTTCCCCCTGATGTCGCCGAAATCGCTGCAACACACACCAAAATGCGCGACACATAACAAAACCAATTTCAATGACATAAAGTGCGATTTATTATAGTTATCTAAAAGCAAATAACAACACCAATTTCCCTATACTATATATAATCGTGACGTATTTCCTCTATTGAGGCGCGGCTTCTGCAAGTTGCTGGGCGCGCCGCACAAGGGCATCGAAGTGATCGTCAAATTCGGACTCGTTGATAGGAAATTCGGGCTCGTTGGGGGTCGGGCTCGGCGTCGGGAGATTCTGTTGAGTAGCTCCTTGATAGGCTCGAGGCCGCGGCTGGCCAGAGACGAAGGCATCGCCAGATTGCTGTAGGCGTTGAATGCCAAAGTCAGTGGTGGAAAGAGCCGGCGCTGTTGACGGCGGCGGCATTCTAGCTGCGGCGATGGCCTCAACACGCTCTCTTTCTGCAACTATCTCGAATTCTGAGGGCATCCGGCGTGTGCTGGTGACACCTCTTCCTTGCTGGTGAGACTGAGACTGCTGGAGGGCAACGGCGCCTCGAGGCCGGCCTCTCTGCTGGATGACGCGAGGCTCAAGAGGAGCCTGCGATCGTCTTTGTTGCTGATCAACAGCTGACTTCTCCCACCACTAGTGAGGATCAACTTGGGCCTTCTCGAGCGGCTGAGAGTTCTGGAGATGGTCCTCTAGAACATGTTTGCATGGAATTCCATGCGTAGTTGTGATCGTGCAGCGACAGACTGAACCGAGGGATCCTTGGCGAGGCACAAGGCGAAGCTGAAGTTGCAGCAGCTCCACAGCGTGAGGCGAGATTTGAAAGCGGATATCTGAAAAGATGAAATGTGAAGCCGTCATGACCTTATTTCGCCGTCGCTGTGCCTCAAGGCGCGCCTCGGCTGCCTGGTGAGTCCAAAATAGCTGCAATTTCTCATAGAGGACCTTCAGGTCGCCGGTCGAACGTTGCTGAAGGAAGCGTTTGAGGCTTGCGTGCGAGGACTCGACGATAGAGGTTGTGAGGCGGCCAAAGTGAGGATAACGGTCAACGAAGCACCTCACCAGCTTCTCTTGCCAAGGATCAATCCAGACGTCAAGCACATAGTCCACAGCTTCCTTTGGATGCCGCCCTTCAGTCTTGAATTCGATGAGAAACGCGTTAAATTCGGCCTCAGATTTGCTTGTCACCAACTTATGCCACTCCTTGATGAATATCTCGAATTTGGGGTCGTTTTGAATGACTCCATCGCCGCCGCGCGTTGGCTTTGAGAAATGCTTTTTGGTATTCGAGATAACGTTCATGTTGACGTGCCAATGGCATAGGATGTGCGGTATCTTGTGGAAGGCTTCATGAGCGTTCAAGGCATTCATCAGGGCAAGCTCGCGATCTGTCACCACACATCGTGGGAATGGAATTTCGCGCTCCTTGAGAAATTCAGCAAGTTGGCGAATAGCCCAGCTATAATCTCCCTCTTTTTCGCTGCTGAGGAAGACTGTGGCGACCTGGAATGACTTCTTAAGCGAAGTTGTACTGCAAATGTTGAAGAGAGGCATATGAAATCGATTCGTTTTATAGGTGCTGTCGAAAAGCATGATCTCAGGGAAGTCTCGAAGAAGCTCGCTGCCGCTCTGGGGCGCCATGAAGAGACGCGTAAGTCTTCCATTCTCATCTCTTTCATCGCGAAAGAAGAAGCCAGATTCTTGCTGAAATTGGTCATATAGCCACTCAAGCGGCGAGCGGCCGTTGAGCTCATCTTGACGATGCTTTGCCAGGAAGTTGACGACGTCTTTCCGCGAGATATCTTTAGCCAAGGCCTCGTTGCCTGAAGCCTGGTTGCCTAAGGCCTCGTCGCCGCGGCGAAGCTTCGTGAGAATATTCACAGGCGCGATGCCGGCGCTGGCCATCTCAAGGATGTCATCGCCGCGACTAAGGGTAGCTTCATGACGAAAAGACGCGTAAGCTGCAAGCTCGAGAGTTGGATGGTTATGCTGACGCGATTCTGCAGTCTCCGGCCACTCAGGGACCCAGCTATCGTCTTCCTGCCTCTTGGCGGCGATCTTGAATTTGCAGTCTGTTGATTGAGTCGTCGTTTTCCGCTGCTTTGACTCGTGGGCGCTGCTCTCTGCCTTGCGGTATCGCGAACCTTTGCAACAACGCCAAACAACGCGTTTGGGGTTGGTCGTCGGCTTCTTCGAGTGTGTGGCCAGTCTCACAGAGTCGGATCCTGCTGCAGCGCGAATAGCAGCCTCACATTCAGCAAGGCTACTGTAGGCTCGGCCTACGATCGCCTGCAAGGCCGGCGACGCCATCAGGAAGTTGGGAATAGCCTCAAAACGGCATTTGTTGACAAGGGCCAGGGCTACGATCGAATTGGGACAAGGGCTAATTTTTTCCTAGGCAAATTTGCGGGTGGGGCCGGTCGCGGCGTCCAGCCACAATTGGGGTGCTGGATAGCCACCTTGGGATGCTGGCTAGCCATTCCCAAAAATTAGAGAGGGAAATGCAAAACAAGTCGGCGGTTGGTGCAGCCAGCGGCAGCTTCAAGGTTTTCTGGTGGCCGGTTGTGTTTGTGCCCCTCCTTTCAGCCTGGGCAAGCGGTGGGCGGAAAAAGGCCGGGCCTCAACAGGTTCAAGGCACACAGCCGGCGAAATATGCACATACATCTCACGCAAACTACTCGCTTGAGTGATGCCCGTACAGAATGCCTGGGTGTGAATGTTTATTGTGTGTCTGTCTATTTTACGTTGGTCGCCTGCTCGGGTGGCTTTTCCCATCAGTGGCGGGGGCCCCTGGTCTTCACCTCACTGATACATAAGGTACCTAGAATACACGTTCTGATTGCTCCAAAAGCGGCAGAGAGAACACACCAAGTACTGTACGAGTACTGCAGCCCCCTCATACAACCAGTAATGCCAAACAACTTATTGCCAATCTGCCAAACAGCTTAAATGACTAGTACCAAACAACTGCCTTTCCCAGCAAATTGAAGCAAACAACTCTTCATGCCATGTCCGTTAATAGTCCAGGCCTTAAGAGAGTTCAATCAAGTCACCGGGCACGTGGCTTTGAGCTATTTAACGAACAGGGACTAGAGGACATGCAAGATCACGGGAGACATGAGATGGAGGGTGACCACAGTGACACGCAAGCACTTGTTCTAGAATGCCATGCGCGCAGGTCTCCATTATGCTTTCTTGTCAGGTCTGTCAAATCTGTTAGAACTTGACTGGTAAAAAGGTAGCTTGACTGTTCAGATAACAGTACTAGTCTCCATGAATGCCCAAGTAGTCATATATCAACAATCTCATCACGACATCGACCACAGCAGTCGGGCAGGACAAGTAGCACATATATATTTGCCTCTGCATTGCCATACAACAAGAGCCATCCCCTAACCATCAATCACAACCTAAAAGCTACCACATACGGGGGAGAAAAATAAAAAATAGGATGTTACAATATCAAGGGAAATCCATAACTCCATCCAGCCGTTCCAACCTGTGTCTGTTCGTTCAAGTTCATTAAACCATGTATCGGATCCTCGCGGATTCCTGCGTTTGCATAATGAAGAGGGGTAAAAAGGAAAAGAAGACAAAAGGACACCAGAACAAGGCCACTCTTATGGTGTGCCTAGTTGACAAGTCTGGCCCAGAACCGTGATGCAGACTTGAGCAGCTCGTGCGAGTCCTCCTCGGCGTGCTTCATCTCCGCGGCTGCGGCATGCTTGTCGGCCGAATACGACTTGGCTTTGCGCAGGTATTCATCGTGCTCCTCGGCGCTGCCAAAGGCCTGCAGCCACCAGAGCTTGGCTGACAGCTGGGCGTCGAGGAGTTGCAGCTGCAGCTTGTTCTGGGCCTCCTTGACCCATGGCAAGTCCGTCTTGAGCATTGACTCGACTTTGCTCACGTCGATCTTGCTTGCGGCCTCGTCAAGCTGCGCCTTGGCCGTCACCGCAAAATCTTCCAGGTGCTGCCGCACATTTGCGATGCTGGCCAGCTTGGCGCCAAATGTCTTGGAGACGGTCTCAGTGACTGTGTGGCAAACGCTTTGGCATGCCGAACCCAGCGACTGCTTGGCATTCTCGAGGCACCGCTCTGCCTCCTGAGCAGCTGCGGGTACGAGGCCCGACAGATCGTGGGCGAGATGCTTGGTCCGCTCCAGAGCGCCCTCCATCAAGCCCCTGACAAAGCGGACCTTAACCACTTTGTGAATCTTTGGGCGGCAGCTGGCCTCGAGGACGACGCTGATGACGCCGTGCAAATCCCTCTTGGCAAACCTGAGGCGGAGGCCCTCGTCCACAGGCGATACGGTGGTGTCGACAAGGACCTCATCTCTCTTGGCCGTCACCGTCAGGCAGTCCTTGGTCAGCCATGTCTTCTTGATATTCTCGGGGATGTGAATCACAATCTCATTGTTTGCTTCGGCGGTGAATGACACAGTCGGCCTCTTGGCGCCGAATATCCAGTCGACCGACTGGGCGTCGCTAATGGGCATCAAGGCCACGCCATTGGTAGATGAAGGCACGAGACTGCTACTGCTGGAAGTCGGTAATGACGACGAAGAGGTGAGGTAGGACGTAGTCGTGACTGTGGCGGTTATGGGAGGGGACATTTGCTTGTTTGCATCAGAGGGCTGGGATGCTGGTAGGAAAATCTGGATGCCTATCAGGACGACGAGGATGAACATGACGTTGGGGAAAAACTCCCATGTTGCCTCGAGGCCGGCTTCATTGAGCTGGGCTCTGATTGCGCCCCAACCCTCGGACGCCTTGGTGCTCCACGACTTCTTCTTTTCATCTTCGCCGGGCCGCTCGATGACTCGGCTGGCCTCGGGGGTCGGGAAGGACGGGGTTCCCAGGCTCTGCTGCGTATACTCGAGCGATGACTGCGAGTAGACATCGTTCTCAAAGACCGGGAAGGGCTCAAGCTTGTTGTTCTCATTTGTGATCTGGGACTCGGCCAGAACGGCATCCTCGTGCACCGAGTCTTCGTCGTCCTCTTCTTCCTCGGTTTCATCGCGTTCAGACGAGGCGCGGTCAGGTGATGCGCCGGGCATGTCGGCATCGTCTACGGCAGACTCGGTCTCGTACGAGTCCTCCGTGCCAGCCAAGCTCTGGACATCGTCTGCCCGGTCGAGCGAGCCGACAGACTCGCTGATAGAGCCAGGGTAGTTGTCATCCTGAGACTCCTCGGTGTCGGTGTTGGGCCCCGAGATGAGCTCGTAGGTCGACTCGCTCAGGCTGTTGTCGTCGTGGGTCGGAGCCAGCTCCATGATGTTGGGGTTGCTGCTGGATATCCAGTTCGCAAGCTGCTTGTTCACCTGCGGCCTGGGGAAGCGGAGCGTGGGCTCAGAGGCAGAGAGTCCTGCAGCTGCTGCGGGCGTTTCTGCGTTGGCCGACGGCGACAGTGTTGGAGACTGTGTTTGCGGTTGATTCGAAGCCGCGGGACTGCTCACTCGGGCAAGTAAAGTATCGCGACGGGGAGGCGGGAGTGGTGACGATTCACTCTGTTCCATCACGAAGTGACTGTGGTCAGTTCTCGAGGACCATCTCACGCACCCAAGCGATGACTCGTCGACGGGCCCATGAAATCAAGCAGGTCGCGGGCAGCTCGTTTCTCAGTGGCGACGGTGGGAGGCAGCAGGTTGGAAGGTGGCAGAGGCAGAGATGCAAAGATGCTGTGAATGCGTGCACGCGGCAAACTTGATGGTGGAGGGGACAAAGAGGAGCGGCGGGGAGGGGCTGAGCTGGGGGGGGTGAATGGAGAGTGAGGTCAGAGGGCCGGCACTTGCAACAAGGAAACGACTAACCAGGGCAGAGGAACAGACAAGAGGGCTCGCGAGAGACCGAAAAAGGGCATGAACCAGAGGATCGAGAAGACGATCGACCCTGGAATAGAGCTTGTCGCAATCGACAACAGAGAAAAGAGGCAAGCCGTGCGTGAAGCTGGTCGAGGCACGAAAGCAACGCCCTGGAGGCTGAGCTGATGCCTGCGGGAACCCGAGGCTGCCTGATGGTCGCTGTAGGTTTAGCGGACGAGGGCGCTATCTGGCACCTACGGATCGCTGGTGGGGTTTTGGCGGTTGGGCTAAGGGGATCGGATGGCGGGGAGCTTCTGCGCGTGACCCAGCCGGCGAGGCAATTGTCCGGGTTGAGACAGCTTGGACTTGTTCCCTACTAGTGCAGGCGTGAGACGGGGAAGACGGATAGAGCTGATTGACGGCTTGACAGGTTGACAGGCGCCAAGGCAGCAGAGATGCAGCGAGAGGAGGAGGCTGTCTTACCTGAAGGTGAAGGGAAAACACAGGACTCCTTGAAGGTGACCGGCAGTCCCAAATAGGTGCAAGGAAGAAATGGGAAAGAAGAGAATGATGAAACCAACAGCCCGAGCAGCGTCAAGCGAGGCAAGGCAATGTCAGACGAGGCTGCAAGGAAAGAAAGTCGAATCGAAGCAGAACTGACGAGGCACGGTGGGGCATGCGCCTGCGTGGCTTTTGATGGTTCGACCAAGGTACCTAAGCAAACACTTTGGGTCCCCTTGCGCTTATTACCTTGAAGCTACCTTGGGTATTGAATGATGATTGTTGTGCGATGGTGAGAAGGCGAGTTGACATAAGAGCCAAGTAACGCAACGACGACCAAGCATGCATGCAAGGTCCCAGCGGCGGTATGCACGCACATCTCCGTTGATTTGCAGTCTGCTTTGGGCGGTGAAGGCTTGCATGTGCGTCCCCATATGTACTCCGAGTGAGGGGTCTCGTCTGGATGATGCACCACGAAGTGCAGTATGTATTACCTGAACAGCTCAAAGGATCATCAAAGTAGTTATCGAGCTCTGGATCTCCCTAAAGTTCATACAAAAACACATGCTCATTAGAACAAGGCTTCTGCAGACTGAACAACAACAAACTCATCCCATCAAACCCCGCCTCATCAGCATCAACACCAAAACCAAAGCATCCTCACCCAAATCTGACATGTGCTCGATTTGAACGGTACCTTAGTACTAGGTACATAGGTACGTCAGTCAAGTCAAGTCATCCCCCTCCCACTGTGGACCCTCTCCTCTCTTTCCCGCTCTCCCGAAGCTTCCCAAATCGCTTCTCCATCCGGACCTTGCGGGGGTGACCAAGGTGCCCTAACTTTTTATCATCTTCTTTCTGTTTCTCGATTCTTTTCAGATGCAGCGAATCCACTTATTCCACTGCTGCAGCCATCTTTTGTTCCGGCTTCAATCATTGCTTTGGTTCCAAGCAAGGCGTCTCTCGAGAGGTTCGTACAGCACTTGCAATTACCTCCAGAATTCAAAGGACAAAAGTTCTGTCAAGACTTGCCTGGCTCACCTGTTGATTTAGGTACCTACCGTACTTACCTAAGTCAGGTATTCCATCGAGCTATGAAAAGCCACTCCAAGCCCAAAATGCTTCGTCATCCTGCCTTTTGACCTGTGCCTTTCTCCGTCATCGGCTTCGAACCCAGTAGCGACCTAGCTTGACATTCTATAAATAACCTCCTGTTTGCATCAAAGCATCAATACCTTTCTACATGCACAGTCAAGTATTAGGCCATGGTCAATGCGAGAGACGCGAGAAACACGGACATTCATTGTCATGTTCCGAGCTAGGTAAGCATGCTCTGTCATCCAATATCATAGGGCTACAGCAGCAAGGGACAGCTTGTTTCAGATGGATATGCAACTGTGATTTCATACGGCCGATATCGCTTCGGCATATACCTGAACCAGCCCTATCTACTATACCCCGTCCCAACCAGTCGTAACCACCAGTCTCCCATGCATAACCCGCTGCAGCCTGCAGTAGCATGTGATACAAAACAAAGCCGATAAACCAAGATGTAAAATAAGAAACGTTCCGACGTTCCGACATGATACGCGTGCCGCCCCAAGTCTATAGTTTTTTTTGTTTCCCCTGTTGCCCAAGTCTCCCTCAAACTCCGTGTTGGCCAAAGCCGATCAAATAATATTCAAAGCAGAACAAAACAAGAAGAAAGCAAAGAGGCGAAAATAGACTGAGCCCTCGCCAGGGCAGGGGTCTGGTCAAGCGTTGACAGCGGCAGCCAGCCCCTACCAACCGCCCAGGGGTAGAAACCAACCCAAGTCCATGACCCCGGCAGCCAAGCAGAGATAAAATTCGAAGAAGTGGGGTATCTTCGCGTAGATGCTGTGACACGGAGAGGAGGCTCGGCGGCCGGGGTCGGTCAGCAGGAGGAGGCTGAGGAAGAAAGAAAATAAAAGAGCAGACAAGGGCGATGGTTCCAAAACGCTGATGCTATCCGAATACGTCGTAGCCGAAGCGAGCCGTCTGATTAATAATGGCGTACAAAATGAGAAGATGAGAAAGATACGCATGATGACGCAAAATGCTTTAAGAGTTGTGCAAATCATTGCGCAAGGCCGGCTTACAGCACGCCGTGCTTCTTGAGGACCTTTTCCAGCGACTCGGCGCCAAAGTGCTCGTCATCTGGCATCATCTCGATAATGCCGGTGAGGTTGGCGAACAGATCTCCCTGGTTTCGGTAGGCCAGGATGGCAGGCACGGCAGCATTGTCGAACTCAATGTCTTCGTAGTGGACCTTGACGAAGTGCACCGACGGGTTCGTCTTGACCAGCGGCAGCAGCACTGACTCGATTGCTGAGGAAACCTCGCTCTGGACGGCGTTAGGAAATTGGTCATGACAAGGGAAGAAGAAAGGAAGCCTTGACTCACCTCGTGATCGTAGACAAAGACGGCAACGGTAGTATCTCTGTTGACCTTCTCGATGGCGTCCAAGTAGCCCAGGGCATCCACCTCGTCCAGGCGGCCATAAATGCGCGTGCTGGGGCTTGTCCTCCGGTTGCGAATGGATTGGCCGGCTTCCTTCTCGAGCTCCTGTCTCCGGGCCTCTCTCCACTGGCTCAGGAACTCCTCCTCCTCCTCGTCATCGCCGCCGCTGAAGATGGCTTCCTCGCTCTCGCTCTCGCTCTTATCGGCATGCGAGCGCGGGGCGCCAAAGACGCTCTTGCGAACGGACATGGCGCGGCTTCTCCATTTCGTCTTGCGGGCAGATTCATAGCTTCGGGCATCGGCAATGACGCCCTTGACACCGGTCGAGCGGCCGCTGTCAAACGACGCGGGGGGGAGCTTGAGCTCGGTGGCGGCAGTGGGCATCCTCATGGCTTCTTCGATTCTTTGGTTGCGGTATTGTTCCTCTTCAGAGAGGTCGGATCCGTGCTGCGAGTCGGCGTCGTCACGGTCCTCGGGATGTAGCGTCTCGCGGGGAGTGTTGTTGGCAACAAGTGCGTTGAATTCGTCTTGAGCTTCAGTCGGCATCTTGAAGGGCTCGGGGCGGCTGAGCGTTGTTATATAGATGGTTGATGAGGGTTGTATGCAGCGGCGCAGTTGCAAGCTCGAACCAGCGGCCGTTCGAGGTGGTCGAGTGAGCCGAAGACAATAACGTGTGGGAGGGGGCGTGGGGAAGGGTTCGACTGGCTGTCGGGCAACGCGTTTCTCGAAGGAGCGGAGCAGGCAAGCAAGGGGGTGAGACAGAAAAGCGTCGATTCCGAGACTTGATTTGACCAACAAGGCGCTCGGATCAGGGCAGCGTGTGATGGCGGCTATTTGGTTCGAATGTGCAAGAGATGGATTCGTCGGCGAGAGCGAGAGCGAGAAAGAGAGTCGAGCAGCCAACATACGGGGCCCCTGACCAGAAACGCACGCCCCCCTTTTTTTTTGATGCGACAAGCGGTTTCAGCAGGCAGATCGCGGTAGTGAGTCCATATGCCACCTGACAGGGGGGAGTGCCAGAGGATCCAGAGGGCAGGGCTTCCGCACCAAGTCCAGCGGTCGCAGTGCCGAGCCTGGAGCGGGTTGCGAAGAGACGAGGAGAGAGAGCCGGGCTTGTGATTGGCGAGGTTTGGTGTTGAGGTGGGCTTTGGGCAGGGATTCCTGTAAGGTACAGTTCGGGCTACCGCGGCAGACAGAGGACCGTGGAGGGTGGCGCGGGGGTCGTGGCGCAGGCGCATGAAGCTTCCAGTTAGCGGCTGTCGAGCCCTAACACCACCAAAGGCGATGCCTGTAAGTGCTCAATTGTAAATGCTCCCCATCAGCAACATTAACAACTTGACCACAAGATGGCATCATCAGGACCACTGAAGCTACGCATTGGCCCTTGATTTGGCAGCTGTATGACGGTGTGCACCGCATTCTGCTCCTAGCATTCCCACCGCAAGCACCAACTCAACGAGGCTGAAGATCTATTCATGCGTCGACACTTTGATCCGGGGTCATCCCTGCACCTCTTTACGAGCAAGACTGGTCGTCAATGCGGCCACGCCAGAATCCTGCTGGAAAGCTGCTAGAAGCAATTGAAGAGAGCGCCTGATGCTACCCTTCGTCATGAGCTGCCCTCTCTCTCCATCACATTTTCTCCCAAAGCCGGGGTGACATGTGGCTCCTCGTCAAACCGCCGGCGCCAAGGGAACAAACGACTGACGGCTGAGCCTCGTACTGAAACCCATCGATTTCATGGATGGCCATCCAACTTATCTTGGCCATTTTACGCATGACGGGACACCAACGGATGGTCTTGGCCTCGCCAGTAGATACAAATCAGCAACACAAGAACAAGACGGCAGTTTTGTTGCTGATTCTTGCGCCTTCTAGAAGCTCAAGCGTGGTGTGACTCGGCAGGACTACTAGATGGAATGTCAGAAGCTCAGGAATGGTTGGAAGGATTCTCACGATTCCTAAACCCCATCCAACCTCATCTCTTGCATGGATATCTAATTTCGTGCGCGACCTGCCATGCTATTCTTGGGCTAACAAGGATACGTCGAGAAGATCAAACAGGTGAGCGAATCCGTCTGACTGGACGGCAGAGTCTGATCGCGGTCACAGCCTCTTCATGCGCATAATGACCTTGTCTGGCGTTGGTCGGGCTGGCCAGAATCTCGCAATGTGGGCTCAGACAGGCGGTATGTTTCAAGCTGTGCCGCCCAGCCCTATGTCGGAGAAGGACGATGAGAGAACGAAGAGAAAGAGCCCCGGCTCCGGCTGACGCGGTTGACCATGGCCAAGGACGGCCTGCGTCTCTTGGATGACTGCTCCATTACCAGGACCAGCGGGGAGCTGATGGGACGACTACCTACATTTGCTACCAGCCTGCCGTGGTGCAACTCTGGCTCGGCTTCGATGCTTGAACCCGGACTCGTGACTGAAGTGAGAGAACCAACGGCAATTTGACAAGAGGACATTCGATTTCGCGTTTACAAGCCGTCTACAGCCATCTATTTCATCTCGACTGCCGCCGCCAATCTCACTGCCGAGGCCTCAACCTCGAGCCGCCGATATTGACAAGTGATACATACAGCATCCTGCAACGTGGAAACGAAATACAACCCACCCTCGGCATTCCCAGGCCAAGGGGAACAATGAAGTAACACGATGAGCTGGCAGTCAGTCAAATCGAAGGATCGAATCGCATGCGTCCATGTCGTCGTATTGCTGTCAACGTGCGCTAGTCGATATCTGGCATGGCCCCATTTGCGCCCTTGTTGTTTCAGGATCCGTTTCAGCTTTTCTCATGCAGATCCGAGGCCTGTTTAATATCAGACCAGACCCTTGTTCCTGGTCATCTCCGGGGTTTCTTCTTGTTGGTCTGGTGTCATCTCAGCTTGCTTGCTCTGACCGAAGGCAAGGGCTGAGAAGAGGAATAACGGGATTGAGGCGCAGCCAACACGCATTCTCATGGATGATGTGATTATCAAGGATAGGCTTGATGGGGGTCCAGCGCTTACAGTGAGATCAGATACAAGTATCTTTGACTGGACCATATGACGTATTCAATCTTCTCTTCTGATGGCACTGTTCTTAATGGCATGTTGACCTATTCAACGGTATCCTGTGCTGTTTCATCTCCATCTGCTGCTGGCCCTCATGCCTCCAAGATTGCAGAGAATCAACACGGCGAGGCTCGGTGAGGCTGCGAGTCAAGTGATACAAGACCCTTCTTTAGCTCCGCTCAAGCCTCGAGGCTGGCGTCTTTGATGCAACCTTATCGACGTCCCCAATCTTGATATGCCGCCTGGATTTGCTGCACATGCAGCTTCCCGATGCCATCGATGCAGCCGCATGTTAGCGTATCGTCCCAGTCTTGGTTCTCCACGCTTTGATCAGGTTTGGACAGTGAGGAGCGAAATCATTGTTAATAGCTGAAGGTTATGAAGCTGAGTGGCCATCATCTCCTGACTCTACAATTTCGACTGCGGGCATTCACATCAATACCTAGTAGTTATCTGGAGCTCCATCTCTTCCCCTAAGTCACAGCCGTCACTTGCAAGCAACCACCTCTACTGTACTCGCGAATCGCCAAGCACAATCATCAGCTCATCAACCTACTGGCACTTTTTGACATCCCCCATCCGGGCACCTGCAAGCCACTCGACCATTCCCGCCATCCCGCCATCCTCCAAGAGCGAGCACAAAAGACCTTCTTCAAGCTGTTTCTTGGCCAGTGTAATTGAATGGACGTGCTTGATTCCATTAGAGCTGCGCGGAAGCTTTAAATGTCGTAGTGCTTCATAAAGAACCATATATGCATGCCGTCTGCTGAGAACAACGAAGCATCTTCCTGGAGACCAGTACTAAGGCAAAGATGTAATACACTACACATTTGATATACATAAAAAAGGCAGTGCGTCAAGAATCTTTCAGACATCCTTACCATGCCAAACTTACGTTTGTCTCTACGCTCTCTCTCAGCGCGGGACAAAATAAAGCATTCTCATCGTGCGTCATTGTTCGCGCAAAGGCTGGGGTGGGTGTCCCTTCAGCTGGAAAGTTTCCTCGACAACTAAAGTAGCCAATAGCATCTGTAGCCCCAAGGAAAATGATGTCTCTTCGCCTTTGATAATTAATACCTACGCTGATCTAAATCTCAATTATTATTATTATTTTGTTTTTGTAAGGTCGGTTTCAATCGATGGATAATGGCCATGCACCCACCTCCCCTCGGTCTTCCTGTTCAGCATGGTGATGATGCTGATTGTGAGTCCCTTGATGAGTCAAAAAGTAGCCTCTATTATGTGTATTTGTGCGTATTTCTCGATGTCTAAGGCAGTAGATGCAGAAATGCAGCCTGCCGTTGCTCCTTGTCGTTCATCCACTTTTCAAGGCTATATATCTCACGACACAATGAACGGCTTAGGCGGGACACAACAGCTCTAGATCGATTTGACTTCCTCCTCCACTTCAGGTCCAAATCAATTTCATACTCAGCGACAACAAAGAGGCATTGACCCAAATCGAAAGTCATTCCGATATCCACACTTCCAGACTTTGACATGCCAATGCCAAAGCATAACCCTGTTCAAGTGCCGAGGTTCACTCAGACAGAAACATCAAATTGTTCATCTATCCCTCCATCCAATAGACACCACCGGGTAATGATGAAAGAAGATCTCATTCAAGAATAAACATATTAACAAAAGCATACTACCAATAAACAGATATATCTCAGCCAAACAAATGCAAATGAATCAGAAAAACCAAGACGAATCCTCCCCGTGGTATCGCTGTATTCTACCCCCAACCGCTCAACATCGTCCACTCTCTCCCTTCCATCACTCTCCGTACCCTCTGAACGTCTTCCTGGAAGTAACAAGGAGACAAGCTTGGCCCTGTGTGTGTCTTGTTGAATCATCGTACTGTATTATCTGAAGCTTTGGAATCTGCTCCTTAGTTATAAGTCACCCACATTCCACCCCGTCCCTACCAAAACGCAGAAAAGCATCCTCCCCTCTCCACCTGACTTTCCCTTCCAACAAAGATGAAAACGAGAACCACTCCTCCCTCCGGCTCTCCAGAATTTTTTTTCTCATGGCTCTGTGGTATGCGTTGCCCTTCTAAAAATCACTGAGCTACCAGCTCGCTGGGGTCAAGAAAACCGCAGACAAGGCTGGAACGCGTACAGAGGCAGTCGAAGACATAGAAAAAACCATCAAGTAATACAACACCCGGCCCGTCGCCAACTACCCAGAGCTTATCAGAAAAACGCAGAAACTAATGTGCAAAGAATTTTGGGGGGATCAGGCGGGAGGGAACAAAAAAATAAATAATAAGGAAATCAAAAGGATAAGGAGAGAGAGGGAAAGGAGAAACAAAAGGTATCAAGTCGGCCGGTTTCCTTTTCCGACTGTCGCCGAAAGAATCGGAGTATGTCTCCGCGAGACCTAGGCAGGGGCTCATGCATCGGCCAAAAATAATTGAGATAAAGAAAAAAGAAGAAAGAGGATTCGGTTTAAGTAGGGCACGTTTCGTCACTTCGTCCTGCGTACGCCAGTATTCGCAAGCCAGATATGTGTGGTCGGGTGTCCGAATTGGCGGGTAATATGATCGTTTTGAATGCGGATGGTGATGAAAAGTTCGCGGGGTTAAGACTCGAGTCGGCACATGCGACAAAAGTCCTTCTGTATCTCAGCCGTAGGCACTCTAATAAGCCCAGACCTTGAGCTGCGGAGGAGGTTAGCCACGTCGAATGGAAGGAGAGCGATCTGTATCTTGTTCAACATACCAGAGAGTCCCATGAACCCGTGCACAGGCTGATGCCGTCGTTGCTGACACCCAAGCAGCTCACACGGTTTTCGTGGCCTACCAGTGAGCCGACCTTTTCGCCTCGTGTGATATCCCAGACCTGAGTAGCGGGTTAGCGTTGAGGTTCAACAAAGAAAGAGGCAGATTCAAGAGCTTACCTTGCACTCAAAGTCGTCATAACCGGCAAAGAGCAGACGTCCGGACACGGAGGTGGCAACGGAGGTGATGCCGCAGAGAATGGATTCAGACTATATCAATTGTTAGCGAGCCGATTTCCATTGTTTAAGAAGAAACCCTTTTGCGCAAAAGGAAAGCTGGTTCTACGCACTCCATAGAGGTTGAGTTCACGATCGGCGCGAATGTCAAACAGTCGGCAGGTGGCATCATCGGAACCCGTGACGAAAGAGTGGCCATCAGGGAAGAACTGGATGGCGTTGATGTCGGACTCGTGGCCGGCAAACGTCTGGACGGCCTTGCCGGCACGGATGTCCCACAGCTTGGCGAAGGCGTCGCAGGCACCAGAAATGAAGGTGTTCTGGTTGGTCGGGTTGAGGCTGATGCTCATGACGTCGCCAAGATGGTCGGCGAACTCGGTGACCTTCTGGCCCGTCTCGATATCCCACTTCATACAGGTCATATCACCGGACGAGGTAAGGATGCTTCGGTCGTTGATGAAACGGCAGCAGGACAGGTAGCCGGCGTGGCCGGACAGCTCCCTAGCTACTCTAGTCGGCCCGTCGCGCTGCTGGTTGAGGTTGTAGATGGAGCAGATATTATCAAGACCACCGCAGGCGACGAAGTTGCCGCTGGGGGCGTAGGCGCACGTCATGACCCATGATGACCGCAGCGGGATAGCGTGAACTTTGTTAGTGGTGTAGGCATCCCAGATGATGAGCTTTCCATCCTGCGAGGCCGAAACAAGATGTCGACGATCTGTAGACCAGTGCATAGCGTAGATCTTGGCCAGATGGCCCTTCAACGTCCGCTTCGCCCGCATGAGCTGGTTCTTGGGGATGGGCTCGTGAGCCTGCTGAGCGACAGCACGGACTAGAGGGCGAGGACAAAGACGACCGGGTTAGCATCGCGAGAGCTTCATCAATTTTGCCAAATTTCCCCTTGTTCGATAGGACTGGCGGACAACAAAATCATCGCAGGC
>LFMI01000839.1:23713-38139 GCA_001050175.1 Trichoderma parareesei | reverse complement strand
TGTGTGTGTGTGTGTGTGTGTGTGTGTGTGTGTGTGTGTGTGTGTGTGTGTGTGTGTGTGCGTTGGCCTGTGTCTGTCGTATGTCGTTGCTGTGTGTGGCGTTGTGTGTCTGGTGTTGCGGGTTTGACGGCAACGGGAACGATCTCCATTCCACGTCACCCAATAATGGGCTTTGCACGGAGCGTACTCCGGGGCTCATGCAGCTGTTCGCAGCTTCAGCGCCTCGCTAAACTGGCCACTCATTCGCCGATGAGTGGATAAAATGGATGTCTGGAGACGATGCCTTGCCTGTCCGCGACAGGTCCTGCTACTTGTTCGTCTTGCATGAAGGAGAGGGGCGCTGCGACCGTTTTGCGAATGAGTCTGGTGATGATCGACCTCATCATGCGTCGCCAAGACGTGCTGAGCCGTACAGGATGCCCATAAACGGAGCCTCTGGCCTGCTGGCCTCTTCCCTCAACCAAGCCGGAGACTCAGGCGCACAATCCTTACGGGGAACTCCCTACCCGATGAGATTCGCCGTGGGATTGACTGTTCTCGTACATCCCTGCTCAGCTGCGGTTGGGGTAGGAGTACCCTGATGCACCCGCACCCCGTCCATCCCCCATCCCCCATCCCCCATCACCCTTGGCCCGTCGCCCGTCGCCCGTCGCCCATCACATACTTGTACAACTGCTAGCTCCATCGCCATCGTGCTGCACATGTAGCCAAGTACAGCCATGTACCCTGTTCTACTGCCATCCTTGGGAGACACGACGGAATGGGGTGAGTCAGAGAGGCAAGACGCAGAGCCAAGGCCTGTAGCGGATGCGATATCGAGCTCATTCGAAGCCTCGCCATTTGGAATCCGTCATCAGCTGCGCTCACTCCCTGATGTGCTCCGTACAGGCACGTTATACAGGCATGCGTAGGTAGAGGATGGGGTCCATGGACATCGGAGGAAACGACCAAGTTGGTTGTCTTGCATGACATGACGGGCGCGCGTTGCCCAACTCATAGAAATCAAAGGGACGGGACGACGACAGGCTGCAGCCCTAGCCTGTTGCATTGGCACACAGCTGCAAAGAGGGACTGCCATGAGGGGCTTGGGTGAGATCCCCGCTCAGGGCTCACTCTTTTGCTTCCTTTCATGCTTCTGTCTTTCTTTTTTTGGGAAGTAGGATGAGGCAGAGCTGCCGCCATGGCGTGAAAAAGCATTCTCCTTCACTTTTTTGACGTTTATGCGACTTTGCGGTGGGTGTAAGCCGCTAGACCTGCTGGTGTCACACGGCATGAGGTCAGGAAGCCATGGCAGAATGGCTTCTGAGGCATTGGAGCAACTTTTTCATGGGCCACCATTTGGTACTTTTAACTGTCTCGATGGCGAGCTCGGCCGTTCCTGGACTGTGTCTGATCTCGGATACGGAGCTCGACCGGCATAAACGGTGGTGTCCAGAGTGTGGACGGCTAGTATTAGCAACCGGAATCTTGAGCATGAGTCGTGATAGAGCGGGAACTGTTTTTGGACTGGCACACTCTCCGATCCCGACAGCGCGGTAGGCATCGCCTGGTGGGAACGGGCCGTGGCTCATAGCGCTTGAGCCAGGATCAGATATGGACAAGTTGAGAACAGCCACACAACCGTGTGAAAACCAAGGAACGGATGTGCGGAGCACTTTGTAATTGATACTCGTGAGGGGGCCTCGAGTGTGAAGATGTGTGTATATGTGTGCGTATGTGTGCGCGCGTGTCTGTTACACGATGCAATGAGGGCTGACCCCATAGTGGTATGGACACAACTAGACAGATGTATGCCTAGACACACACCCCGGCAGCAGCGGCCACAGAGCTGGTGTGATAATGACGGTGATGGCCTGGAGCTGGAGAGCTGGAGTTCGTGTCTAGCCTAGGGACAGGCCCCGTACCGCCCGTGTGCCGTAGCAGCAATGGTAGAGTAGCACTCGCTCTCAATAGTCTCCGATGTGTAACACGACCAGATGATACGGTCAAGCGAGAATCGCGCCCGTACGGGAGGCCAGTAAGCGCCTCCCGCTCTGACAGCCTTGAACCAGCTTCCCCATGCATCGCTCCAGGCAGTCGAATCACACTTGCTACTGGCACTTGTAGCTCCCCCTCCCAGGCTAGGGTAGCGGGAGAAAGAAAAAGGACCAATCGGACCCTAGGGCGTGCTGCCATGTGAGATTTTGAGATGTGCGATTTGGGGTCTAGGGGTTCACTCTACTCGGCCATCTGAAGATGCGCTTTTGGCCCTGTTGGCCCTAGGCGGCTGGCTATCAGCGGCGCCGGCGTGACGTAGGCGGCGTCAGGCGACCAGATCTCATTGTTTCATGGGAGCCCATTATCATGAGAAGCGGCTGGAGGGGCAGGACGACGGACCAGACCAGACCAGACCAGACCGGACCAGACCTATTCAAGGTGTAATTTGATTGCGAGTTGTTGCCGCGACGGGCTGATGCTTGGTGCCTAGTGTAATACTCGTAGTACGTCGACTGAGCCATTGCGAGCTGCCGGGGATCCATAGCGCGGCCCGGGTCGAGGATACCCAAGAAGCCCCGTCCGAAGTAGACGATCCAGGCGACGTCTGAGCGAGAGGAACCAAGGTTTAAAAACATGCAGCGGCTAGAAACCATTGGGCATACGGCCATGGCGTGGAGGGCGCAAGAACGCAGCATGGCCTGGGCCTTTTGTCTCTCGAATCTCTGCGGACCGGCTCGCCAGGCCAGCCATTACGGGTCAGGGGTCCAGCCGCTTCCCATGGGCTGGAGGAGGGGCCGAGCTGAGCAGCCGGCCGCTCTACCTGGACCATATCCTATGCCAACGTCTCATGCTTGTACGAGCGTCAGGAGGTGTGTAGGTAAGGTAGGCAGGCAAGCAGGCAGGCAGGTGGGTGTAGGTACGAAGGAAGCCATAACGCATTCGCATGCGTGCCATGGCCTCCTCGTACTCGGCACCTAGAATGCAAGCAGTTGTTAGTATGCTGCTGCTATCGTACCGCCACCGCATGCAAGTTACACGTACGGAGCCTCACGCAGATGCATCTGGCCCTGAACGGCAGAAAGCAGCGGCTCGAAGAGAGTCGATGCCATGCCCTGCTACAGCCAAGGTCCAGAGCCACGAATGGCCGCCAACCGCCGAGCACAGTCGAGAAAGCCGCATCTCCGAGGCGCGCCAGAGCCACAACACAACAGCAGCTGAGAGTCGCCGGCGATCTGCTAGAGGACAAGCAAGCAAGGCGAAGCGAGGATGGAAAGCAACTGGACAAACATGGCCAAGAGCAAGTTCAGGTGCGCAAGGCACGAGCTGAGTGAGGACGAGACAGAAAGTGGGCAGCCCGGGTGATTGCCTTCCATCCGTTAGCCGATGGCTGCCAATCGCACTATGTCACTACTAGTTCGTGGTACCACGATTGCCCTTGGCAGGCGTAGCTGGACGCCATTTGTCGGCTTATCCGCGCCGCATCCACAGTCAACCTGCATCCTGCAACTCTACGCAAAATTCGCAGATAGGCTACGATTTCCAGCCTCTGGAACTGGCATCAGACGAACCCCAGGGCAAGCGTCGTCAACGAGGATCAGAGCCAGCAGCGCCGAGGAGTCAGGACAAGGCGAGAAGGAAAAGAGAAGAACAAGAAAAAAGCACCGGAACCCGCATCGGACGAGATCGCTGCCGTCGCAAGCTGGCTTGGTCTAGCCCAGACGGATAGGTGGCGCCGCGGAAGGCGACAAGTCCTGCTCCGTACAGCAAACAAACTGCAGCCAGACGCACACCGGTCCATCGGTCAGTCATACCTTGCAGGCTCCTCGACGGGCGAGCTGGTTCAGTAGGCGGCTGGAGAGTCCTCTCTCAAGAGAGCGAGAGAGCGAGAGAGGCCGCCGCGAACGCACACGCCCCCTCCCCTTCCACCTCCCCTTCCCCCCTCCCCTTCTCCCTCTGACTCTTCCCTTGATTTCCCTTCCTGGTTTTTCCCACCTTGACTTTGGCTCATACGGCTTGACGCAGACGAATCATCAACGACGACGCCCAGCCAGGAGCTGCGAGACCCGCTTCAGCCTCGACTCACCAGACGCAAGAAGACGAAAACGTCATAATGGCGGGTAAGAAGGGCGTGGACAACAGCAAGAAGGCGGCGGGCAACGCGCGCAAGGCAGAAAGCGCCGCAAAGAAGAGCGCAGCTGCAGACGCCGCGCGCGAGACGGCCGAGAGCGAGAAGTGGCAACAGGGAAGCAAGAATACCTCGAAAAAGTACGTACGTATGTGGCACGATGGCGCATTGCATGGCATCGCTTCGCATGCCTGTTCCGTGTTCGCCTCGCCTGGTTGGCTACGTGTCCCAGGAGCCCGTTTCCGCTGCCCCCTTTGACCATGGTCCACACAATTCATGCCACTCCCTCCCACCCGTGCCCTCTCTCCCGTGCCCACCACCTCTGGCACTCTGCGCCAGTCCGCATTAGCTGATACTGACTTGTTCTTTTCAGGGAAGCAGAGGCCGCCAAGAAGGCCGAGGCCGCGGCGAAGAAAGCTGAGAAGGAGGCATTGATGAAGGAGGAAGAGGCTAGCCTCAGTGCCCGTGCAGAGCCTAAGAAGTCCAAGACGGCAGTCAAGAAATCTCGGGGGCTGGATCTGTCGCAGCTGGAGGGCGACAAGCTGGGCGCCATCAGCGCCTCGGGCATTGACAATGCTCTGGATGCCCTTTCCCTGACGGCTGGTGGAGATGATTCCAAGATTGACCAGCACCCGGAGAGGCGATTCGCTGCCGCATACCACCGATACGAGGAACGGAGGCTCGCCGAAATGAAGGCCGACGGCAGCGGCACTGGGCTTCGACTGGAGCAGCGCAAGCAGAGGATCCGGAAGGAATTTGACAAGAGTCCCGAAAATCCCTTTAACCAGGTCACTGCCTCATACAACGCTTCTCGAGACGAGATCAAGGAGATCAAATCGTCGGAGCTGAACAAGATTGAGAAGAGGCTGGGACACTAGATATTGCCGCAAACATCCTCACTCGAGCACCCTTGGAAACACAAAAGACAGTAAAAACTCACAATTTAATTCAATGAATAAACAAAGACTACAACACTCTAGCCCGTTGGTTACCTTTCAATCTTGCTGGATAGGTTCGCACCAAAAGACACAAAAAAAAAAAAAAAAACCAAAAAAAAAGAAGAGGAAAATACAAGATGATGTTGCAAGATGATGTTGCTTTGTGAGGATTGATATAAAAGGCCTTGATAATCAGGCCAAATCGAGGCCTCCTGTATAACTTTCAACTTGACCCCCCGATCGTGGGCTATCCACTAATGTTGTTCCGCATACCTTGGCTAGTAGCGAATTTTGGAAGCTCTGGATGGCTTCCCGTCCGATCAGTGACTTGGTGACGTCTCTCACAACCCCGCAGCAGCTTCAACTTTTCATCATTTCTGCCAATCTGTCTGGCAGAAATCTCCACCGCCTTCCCTCACCGCCTCCTCATCCCGGCCGCCTGCTTGTCCCCCAGACTCGACTCCCGCCTCGAGTCGTGTAGGTGGACGGATGATGCATGCGCTTCTCCGATTGCACCCGTGCGATAGTAGATTACGAGACACAATCGCTGGCCGACATGACTTCTCTCGCCTTGGGGCATCTCCCCTCGCTGTGGCGACAGCACCTGCTGTCGGAATTGTGAGTAGTGCACGAGCTGGGAGACGCCGAGAGGCAAGGGCAACACCACGCTTGACCATGGTCCAGGCTAACCACGCCTCTTACTGCAGTGCCGGTCTGAAGCAAGCCTGCCCTGAAGGAGTATTCGTCAGCTTGACTCCTGGCGATCCGTCCTTGTGGTCAGCCGTGCTCTTCGTCCGCCATGGTGAGTTAACGACTGCCCCCTAACTCTTGGGGAAGATGGCCTGCCCTGCGGAGTGACATGCATTCTTCGCTTTCGAGCATCTACCCTCGGCTGACCTTGGTTTACCACTAGGCCCGTATGCGCCAGCCGTTCTTCGGTTTCAAATCTTGTTTCCCGATGCCTATCCTCGAGCTCCGCCTCTGGTTACCTTTTCGACCGACATCTTCCACCCTCTCATCACGCCCCTGACGACGCACATGTACCCCACAAGCGGTGAGAACGATGGGAGCACTACTGAGAGGCCGAAGCTGCCTCCTGGCGGCTTCAGCTTAGAGCACGGCTTCCCGGAGTGGTTCGGCGGCTCTCGGAGGCGCGCGGGCGGAAGCCGTCAAAGCAGTCGTGAGCGAAGAGGTGCCTCGCCATCGGCAACGTCTACAACGTTAGCGCCATCTACGAGCGACAAGTCGCCAGCGGTGCCACCGAAAGATGTTTCGCCCAAGGAAGTCCCGCCGTATATGCAGACAGACCGAAAGACCATTTCGACATACTCGCTGTTAAAGTATATCCGAAGCACGTTTGACAAAGCCGAGGTCCTCGACGCCGTCCCTCTATCCGCTGCAGGGAACCCAGGTGCTTGGCATGCGTGGCGTACGCATCGACGCAAGGAAGGAAAGGTTTTCGAGGAGAAGAAAGGTCACAGGTTGAGCAGGCTGAGCAGGCTCAGCATCATTGATGGGCTGCCCAAGTTCCCTAGCAGCGAGCAGGGCGATGCCGCAGCGTCCGATGCCAAGAGTATAGCCTCTCAATCCACCACTCGCGAGCCTGGAGATTGGAACTGGGACGGTGTCTGGGAAGACAGGGTGAAGAAGGGTGTGGCGTCTACCCTGACCGAGTCGGTGCTATACGGTGCCTCTGGAATCTCCGATGACATGGTACGCTGTTTCGGATCTGCTTCTCTTTCGCCTATGTACATTGCCGCGCTAACCTTGCGATTTCTCACAGATTCATTTCCTGGCCCTGGAAGAGGGAACTATCGAGGCGGTCAAGGGCAATCTTCGCCGAACACTGGATGCCTCGGCCTGATCAGATCGTCGATTTGTGCTTCTTTACCCATCCTGGCTCCATTGCCCTGCTTCTTCCAGCGTTTGCCATCGACCAAACTCGTTCTCCGCACTCTTTGGAGACCTTCATACATACCAGCTTTTATTTCTCGCACCATAGTACCTACGGAGAAGGGCTGGCCCTCACGTCGCCATTAGATGGACTGTAACTTGTTCTCGGGACCAAGCATATACCTAATTTCATTCGATATACCAATCTTGGGCGTCTTCCATACCCGTTAGTAGTACCTAGTTGCAAGCCATTACTTCTATAGAACTTAAACAATACCTACCTTGCCTTACCCAGTTGCTACCTGGCATACATGTGTGCCTTCCGTCAATGAAGTACCTACATAACTAAGGTACCTATCGATACCACTCATGTCACGTTATCTCATGAATCGCAGCTGCAACGATCATGCTCTTGCTGATTCCCCATGACTGACCAAGGCAGGTATTTCATTGACACTTCTCCAGGGCTTCTTTCTGCAAATTCACACCTCCTTTGCCAGGTGCTGCCTTGGGTGCTTCTCGTTCTGGTACCTAGGCAGCCAATTTTGCCTTGATCCTGCCGCCGCGAGTTCTCTGTTCTTTCTCCTTGCTGAAATCAGTCGATGGTTTCTTCGTCAAGCATGCAGAACGATTCTGCTGCAGCTGCTATACGCCCCGAATGCGAAAATCCCTGGATCATCTGGCAGCACCCAACCTCGGCCATTGCACTCATCGCCATTATTCTCTCCATATTCATTCTTGTTGCAGCCGTTATATCCAATGCATGTCTGTCGCCGGTTTCTTATGGACTGGACACCCGTATAATCTATTTCGTGCGGCAAAAGTGGGATCGACGGCGTGCTCCTAGTCTCGAACAGCAGCGGCGACTCGAGGACCGGTCGTGCTCATTGATTGACGCCCAAGGTACTTCCAAGATGATATATAGCTGAGAGATCACTGCTTTCTCTCTTACCCGTGGCTCAGTCGTGGTGCTAAAAGTTGTCTGTATAGTTCAGCATGGATCCCTTTGAGGACGAGCCTTCGTGGGGCTTTGAACCCTCAAGCTCAAGAGAGCAAGTTTTTACGAAGGATAAGCCGAGTCCACTTCGAATCATCAAGAGACGTCACAGTAACGACCGATATGATGCGAAGACATACAAAAGCAACTACGCAGTCGTTGATCCCAACGGCAGCCCGTCCGAGTCTTCTTTCATACGATCCGAATTGCCGCCCACTCTGAAGCTCCCAAGAAGACGACCAAAAGGTGTGTCCGGATGGGACTATGGCTACGGAATTGGAACATCAACGGGGCTGGGACGGCCGTCACAGAAGTTGAGCTTTGGCAGCTGCTCTATGAGCAAGGATGACGACGATGACATTCCCGGACAGGACTGCAAGCCTCGAAGCGCATCCTTTTTCAGACACTCGGCTTCACGATTCAAACGCTTCCGCCAGAAACGCCATAGCATCACAAGCAGCCTTGGAATAAAGGAGGAAGACCGTAACTTTTCAGCGTGCACCCTTCCTTCGGAGCGCAACATGTGGTTAGATGTGTCATCTCGAGCAAGCTCTCGATGTACCAATTACGAACTAAAAGACACCCGTCACTCGACGAATCACCCAATCCTGTCCGATATTATACGGCCAAAGGAAAGCTCTGTTGTCCTGTCTCCGCATATACGTGTCGTTCCAGAAACGGTTGGCATATCTTTCGGTCAGCAGCACATTTGGGCCGCTGTTGAAGTAAGTGGTAGGCTTTCTCGGGCAGGCGACGGACCAGAGCTGGGCCCCGAGATGATGGCTTGCTTAGAAAAAGGTAAGCCATGGTTTTAATATTCATCAGGCTGGACACCTCTATTGGTGGGTACTATTCCTGTGTCACAATTCTGATGAATGGAATAGATACCGCCTCTAAGTTCGGCTACCTCTACGATGTCGTTGTCGACGCACTGCCCACGCCACAATCATCGATTCTTCAAATCATACGCCAGCAAGAATTTCCAGGGTACGTTCACTCGTCAAGACTTCATACGGCGCTCAGACCTGGACTAACGCAAGCCAATTCCATATATAGCACTATGTTCGTCGGATCAAGCATGCTTCTTCTTGTTCATGTGTTGTGCCGCCCTGGAGTAGCCTTTTCTTCGCCCCGGCACAAACACCTAAGGCAAAGATCAGAAGAGCTAATGGAGGACCTCGAGATGCAATTGGGAGACTCTTTCATGCCATTTGTGAATATCCAGGTGACATATTCACACTCTGCGTTCCCATCCAATTTGGCCTCGGCAGGAGCTGAAATGTCTGCGATTTTCACCAAACTCAGGACAACAGCGGAAGCAACTGTCAAGCTACACAACGCTCTCTCCCCATGGTCCCCTCAACCAGCGATGGCCAAAGGCCGATTGCTGCCCTTAATGAGGCGTCACTGGGGGGCACAAAGAGCATCCGAAGCAATGGAACAGATGGTGGAGCAACGTTCTGTGTCAAGTCCGGTGCACACTGGCGGACTGTCCGAGAGACATTTTCAGAGTATGGCGCAGCGTCTTTCGGATCTCACCGACGCCCCAGCCATGCATCCGAGACGAATCAGCCTCCAAGGTACACAACAGATGGCAACAGAGACAGACACTACGGCGGAACCGTCACCAGTTATGAGGCTCTCTTGTGACTCGGGGATCGGCATGCGAGGAGCATCGGGGGGAGAAGTGTCTGTTACAGCAGAACGAGACCAGCCTTGTGAAGGCGTGATGGAGCAACAAGCCACTGTACGCCGCAGACGCCCAGTGACGCCCATTGTCTCAAGGAATCCAACGCCGAGTTTCGCAACCAATAGCGGCGGTGATCGGGACAAGGACAGTGAGCATGATAATAGCACTAAGAAGAAAGACAACAGGAAGCAGGGAGCCACTGGAAACGATGGAGGGAAGAGGAAGTCTGGCCTCTGGACTTGGGCATCATGGTTTTGAATCTCTTTCTGGCGGTATCCAATGGGGTCGGTTCAAGTGCCAACTGTCGGCAGAGACAAGAGTCAAGATGGGCGATTTGGCAAGTAGCACGCGCACGTATGGCCAAAGAAGGATCTTGGACTTTGCCCGCTTGCTTTATGAAAATTCTTGATATACTTTTTTTTTTCTCTTAAATCTCTTCTTCTCGGTTATTCTCATCCAAGAGCCGAATTAGTTCAGCTCATCCTTCCAGGGAATAGAGACTTGGGCCCCCTTGCGAGAGACGGTAATGGCTGCAGCCCGGTTAGCGGCTCTAATAGCGGTGTCGATATCGAAGGCGCCTGATCCAGCGCTGACGACAGCCAAGGCGTAGGAGCCGACAAAGGTATCGCCGGCGGCGGTGGTGTCGACAACTTCCGCCTTGAGAGCAGGCACCAGGGCCGACTTCCCATCCTTGGTGGCATAGTAGACGCCCCGGCCGCCAAGGGTGATGATGACGTTGCCAACGCCCCGTTGGATGAAGAGAGCACTGACCCGCTCCAAGCCGGAGACATCGTCGAGATCGGATTCTTGGCAGCCAGAGAGGATGGCGGCTTCCGTCTCGTTGACGACAAGGTGGGCAAGGTTTTGGTAGGCCTCGTTGGGGAGTGTCTTTGCGGGCGCCGGGTTGAGAAGGACGGGGATTCCGGAGGCGTTGGCGGTACGAAGGGCCTGCAGGACGGTGTCAAAGGGAATTTCAAGCTGCATGATGAGCAGATCTGGACGGGGACCGGGAAGAGTGGAGAAGTGCTCCGGCAGAAGGGTGTGGTTTGCCTCTGCGGAGAGAATGATGCGGTTTTGGCCAGAGGGCTCGTCGACGATGATGATGGCGATGCCCGTCTTGCTGTCTTCACGGACGGCGACCGCTGATGTGTCGACGCCATAGGACGTCAGACTGGAAATAAGCTGCTGGCCGTATGTGTCGGAGCCAACGGCGCCGATCATGGAAACGTCGGCAGCCGGGTTGGAGAGGTCGGAGGAGCGTGAGAGCTTGCCGCAAGCGACGGCTTGGTTGGCGCCTTTGCCGCCGGGAGAGGTGTTGAAGTGGTTGGCGGTCAACGTCTCGCCTGGCAGGGGGTGGTGGGGGACATAGGAGACGAGGTCGATGTTGAGGGAGCCGAGGACGGTGATTCTAGGGCGAGCCATGGTTGCGGAGGTTGAAGGCTTGAACTGAGCTCTGATTGACCGATGATGGCAGTGTGCGGAGTCAAAAGAATAAGATAAAGGGAGTCCAGCTGTTGACGGGGATGCGAGTGATAGTACCTCCACAAGACGTTGAGCCTTTTTCTAGCTGCAAGCCAGCGCTTTTGGGAAGATGATGTAGAGGATGTCAGATGAAACGGGCAAGTCTGGGGAAGATGGTGAAGCTCCCCCGCGATGGCCCTCTTTCGAGTTGAGACGAAAGATTTCTGGTAAAAAGATGGTGGGGTGCCCGCATGCGAATAATCCAGCAGCTGCCCCTCCACACCTCGAGGAGAAGCCCCAGCTTCTAGAACTCTTTCGGCCGCTGCCGAGTCATGCAGCTCTTCCAGCACCCCGGTTTCCATCTGCTAATTAGCGTTATGGCGGGTGCTCGGAGAGAGTCCTGGAAGCCTTAGCATTCCCAATCGGCAGCCCGCAGATTTTCGTGTGTCCCTGGGCGCGCACGAGCTTTGCTCCTAGCGGCCGGGTCCGAGTACAAGCCGAGCGGGAAGCTGGCCGGAGAGAGCCGAACTTGGTCATCTCTGATTCGAGAGCTTGTGTATGTCTGAGTATTGACCACCGTCTCTCAACACAGTTTGTCTTATCATGAACCACGTTCCCAAGAAAGCAAGCAACAGATGTAAAGTTCCCGTTCGCGTGTCTACATCATGCGTCATACCAGAGTTGAGATTTTGCCCATTCAGCTGATATGTTGTCTCGCTCTTCTCGTCTACTCCCGAAGCGTGCCGCACAGGACGACGTCGTCGCCAAAGGGATGCCACGATACATGCGATAACCTTGCAACCGGTAAAGGGACTCCCGCGGCGTCAGTGACTCGCTCTGGAGACACAACGACGCCGCCCTGCCCCAGCCATGTCGGCGCGATAGTCACAATGACCGAGTCAATCAGCTCGTGGTAAGCAGGGTCAAGGAGCGAATTGATAATCTGGCCGCCGCCCTCCACCATGACGCTGGTTAGATTTTCCGCCTGGAGCGCAGCAAGGATGTCGTCCCAACTGAAGCGTAGCCGACCAGTTACCTCAGACCGCGCGCTGGGGACTCGAATGTATTTGCCTCCATGTTCGTGGAGCAGCTCCACGCTCGCAGCAGGCAGATTGGAAGCATCTGCGCCTATGAGGATAAAAGGAGCGAGCCCGGCACCGTTCCGGCACACTTCAAAGACCTTGTCCGAGCGCCGTGGCGTCCATCGGAGGTTTGCATCAACGACGATTGGCCGTGGCTGGTGGGAGGTTCCTGCAATCCGGCAGTTGAGAGCCGGATCATCTGCCAACACGGTAGAGACACCGACAAGGATAGCTGCATGCCGGGTCCGTAGGTAGTGAGTCATAGCCTTGGAACCCGGGCCGGAGAGGCGAGTGCGGACTCCAGGCGCCAGTGAAAGGCTGGAGTCGAGAGAGGTTGCAAAGGTCAATGTGACAAACGGGCGTGATCTCGTAGCATCCTGCAGTTCCAGCTTGGGAGGCAGGCGGGGTTCGAGGACAGCCGCTGACTCGGCTGGAAAAGTGAGTTGCTCGGCCATGCTGTGATTTCAAGATGCTGAAAAGAATAATGAAGAAGAATGTCAGCGTCAAAATTTGAGGAAAATTGCTCAAGCTGGGCAATTGCTGCGTTGATGAGGAGGACGAGGTTGACGATGGAGGAGGATTGGAGTGCTGGTCCTCGCACTTGAGTAATTTGCGAGAAGCAAGAGTTTTGGTGTAAGCGCCGAGTGGGGCCAATACTCTACCTGACTCTCACGACTTGTTTCTCACGGCGCCTCCATCACATTCATCCACAGCTATATCTGAAGCATCGAGGACTGAAGTTTCGCAAGAGTAGGAAAAGGCTTTGCTCGTGGCCTCGTATATGAAGAGTTTCCTTCTTGGTCTAGAGATGATCAAAGTCAGGAGACTTTGCCAACTGCCAGTCTCTGCAGTGATATCATGTTGTAAATCCTTCTTTAGACTGAGCATCGTCATGGAACCGTCGTCGTCGCCTTCGTCCTCGGTAGCGGGATTCCCTCTTCGTCGAATTCAGCCCATTGAAAAAAGGAACACCCATCTTTGTCAGGTATTGCGTTTGAATAGCACATCCAAAAGTATTTACCCCAATTTTCCTTCTTTCGTTGCACAACACGGAGCACGCAAGGAATATTGCACTGGCATCTTGGAGTCAGGGACGGATGCATCTCCGGGCGATAATCCCGGTAGGTAATATTGATCCGCTTGTTTCCAGAAATCGGATGCGGATCAATGGATAAGGCTGGTGAGATGGAGTGCTTCCACTCCTCTTGCATCTCCGCGTGCATCACGAGGAGAGAATTATGTGGTAAGTGAATGGAGATCTGGCCTTCGCCGTCTGGATCATCTGGGCGTTTCGTCTCTGCATCTCGCGGTAGGATTTTGCGCACACGAAACTCCCTTGCGACGCCTAGGGAGATGGACCCGATGACAGCTCGGGGGCCCAGGTATGTGAGATGATCGCTGTGCCACCCCACGCTCTGCTGGGCTCCGGCGTAGTGATTGACAAATGCAGCATTGGGAACCCATGGCTTGGATGGCTGATGTCTCAATTTCTTGCCTCCAGGATACCGAGTCTTGATGCGGGTTTGGATTTGCTCGTTGACTGTTTCCTGGACGATGGGTTTCACTTTGGCGAGCGTCGGCGTGAGCTTGCGTACATCCTACAGAGCCGTCAGTTATGCGCCTAAACGAAGAGCATACGAGAACTTCGATCTGCTTTGTAACGTAGCGGGATGAGAGAAGGCAAGACTCACATCTAGCATGCCTCCGTTATAGTAGTAGTTATGTCTTTGCTCCTGAATCTCCTCGTACGACTCGAGAAACAAGCATGATGTATGCGGGCTGGTAACGATGTTGTCAAACAGTTTGAAGGTAATATTCTCAAACGATTCAGCTTCGTGTAATAGCTCTCTTAGGAGCTCATCCGCCAGCTGAGCTGGGAGAAAGTTGTGTATAATGGTACAGGGAGTGTGTTCTGCCACGTCTTCTGGGTCATACAAGTGCAGCGTGCTTCCTTTTTTTGATTTCGTCTTCTTCTTTGGTGGTACTGACAATGCATCAGTGTCTGTGGTAGCAGGTTTCGTGTACCGTCTTAGGGTTCTTTGGTATCCTATGGCAGCACTACTTCTCGCCGCCGGGCGGAATGACTTGAGTGACTCAGAAGCTTGGCTGACAGAACCGTCGTGCGCCAAGAGTACATCGAGGAGAGTTTCCTGTTCGATAAGGGGGTGCAGTGAGGATAGCATAGCGAGTTTGATCTCTGTCGATTCTTCGCCCTCTTCCAGGGACGGGCCCGGTTCTGGTGTAGGGTTAACATGGGCCGATT